>DWNY01000895.1:0-14168 GCA_018250635.1 Telegonus apastus | reverse complement strand
TTAAATAAAAAAAGGAAATTATCATGAGGAACCCTAAGCCCTTCCTCGAATCCCCTCCTCGGATGAGATGAGATCTGTTCTCTCCTCTGCCATAGTAGCTCAGAAAAGGGGTAGTGTACTTAATAGTAGTACCAATTTCCTAATTAATATAACCACCTACTTATAATTGCAGAAATCACAGGGAAATAGTAAATTTACAATGTAAGTTATATATTCATTATAAATAATTATTAAAGATAATGTTTAAGTACGCTTTACTTCATTCATTTTGTATTTGAAAGATTTATCATTTTGATGACGTGTGATAATATAATTAAGTAAATAACGTAACCTTCAATCTATGGCTTGGTAGCTTACCTACAGTTGCGTAGATAATCCCAAATTGCAGCTGTTGCAATTGTTTGTTCTAAGTTCTTGCTCAATGAAATTAAACTACTTACATTCGCTTCTGTTGGAATTTAATTAAAAGATTAGTGTGTAACTGATGTACGTAGAGCTCGCGCGACTTCAATAACATTTTAATCTGTCTGGTTGGCTTATGAGCAACCTGTTCTGAAACGAGGTTAATTAAGATTTTACAACCTTTCTGTATTTTAATGAAAAGAATAAAGTTTTTTTGAAGTCTCCCTAAAGTAAATTTCTGTAGTGTCTTTTAAATTTCTAAAATAGTAAGTATTATTTATATTGTTTATTTTGCAAGGGGATTTTTAAAATAGGCATAAAAGAATTTTCTTTGTCAATATACTCAACCATTTACGTACCTTAATTATTTATTGACCAACGGGAATATTTAAAGCTTTTAATTAAAAGTTTAGTTTAGTAGTTAAAATTATATACATATACTCTACACAATGTACAATAATTATTTTATACCCAATTAATAAATGGGCCTCAAAATTACTCAACGATTAATTTACAACTTGGCAATGTTTTTGTGTACGAGAAGCAAAAACATGGTTGCGTTCCCCGTGGGATTGGTTAGATTAGATTGGGAGGCTGGGTAGTAATAGAAAATGCAAAGCTAATTCTGGCAGTTTACGTTTTTAATTCTTTAATTCACAGATAAATTACGAATTTAGTACGTAGTTCAATTATAAATAAGCATACTAGAAAATTCCTAAACAGCTTATTTTAATAAAATATTTGTTTATTACTTGAAATAGTTGTTAAGCTCTCCATTCTACGTTTAAAATCAGGATTTAAATTCTGTCAACCACTGTCAATCCAATAATTTAGAAAATACTTATTTACTTAAAATGGCATAAATGCCTTTTAGTATAACATTTATTACCTAATTAAGTAAACAACCGTTTTAAAATTTTTGCTTAACAAAATATAATAACTTATTTTTCATAGAAATGTCTTGCACGTTATGCTCCGTTTGCTATTTAGTACGGCTTCAATGCACGTTACAATTGTAGTCTATTATGTGTACAGGTAGAGAAACTGTGGGAATCCGGCAAGATGGAGCCGTCGTAATAAACATGAAAAAACAGGGATTCAATGTTTGATCAGGGGTCTCCGTGGTACAATGACACGCACGTGCTGTTGTGAACGCGAAATTTTTCGATTCACGAGAAAAAAGCGTAGGAAGCAGGTGATCAAGACCTTTTCATGTTTCACATGCTTTATTTACAGGTATCGTAAGTTATAGGTGTATTTACATTGCTTATATAAACATTGGATCCGTGGGAATAAGTAGTATTTTATTTAATATAGAACTTATAATAAAATTATTGGCAAAATTATATGAGCTGCTCGTATTTTTTTTTCATATGGACCTATTATGTATTGTCTGCTACTTAACTATTTCTTTGGATTTGTAGTATGGAGCTGTCATCTTATCTACACTTACACTTGTTTGGCAGGTAGCTGAAGGTGGTAGAACTCTGGTGGTGCAGTTCTGGACTCATCGCCGCAACACATTTAGCCTTAGAACAAGTGTTTAGCGCTCTCGTGTTCTGGTTAAGAGGGTGTGGTAAATGAGACATAGGTACATATCCGTGGCGTTCCAACTGAGTCCTCAGGGGTAGCAATGCATCTGTGGCGCACCTCAGGCAGGATTCCTAAATTTATCGGGTATTGATCACGGTTGTTCATGGGCGGCAGTGGCCACTTACCATCAGGTGCACAGCAATCTTGTTTGCTACTTCCATATTATACAAAAAACTACAGTTTATTTACAAAATGTTTAATACTTCGGGGAGCGTTTAATTAGTTACAATTTTAGAGATTTTAGATTGGATTTAAAAACGAAACCCCACCAACCCCCTCTCGATAGCGCGGCCAAGAAGTTGTGATTGGTACTATAAATTTAACCAAAAAACAAAACGGTTTGTTTAAAAGTCATTAATAATACCGTAACAAAATTCATACTTCACATATAGAATACATTTTCCTCCATCGTCTAGTTTATTTTAGTCTCTCTAAAATACATTTTTGTGACCGCAAAATAAACTATTCACAGGGAAAAGGCGTAAGGAGCAATGACAAGTTTTCCACGTTATTTACTTCAACTCGATTTATAATACGACCTCCCGGAAAAGGTTGTATGGCTTCCCATCTTATGTTACCGCAGAACGGTGTGAAATAAAATATTGGTGAACAAATAACCCGTGTAGAATAACCTACTGGAATAATAACCAAAATTAGATTTGCTCAATTGCAAGTTATTACTGATACAATTCGGTACAGTGATAGAAAAAAATGCGATTAATAATTGCTTATAATAGAGATTGACGTAACACAACATGTACTGTATGTTTAACTACTTTTTATGTATAGTTTGAGCGAATACCTAAGTAATTACTTACTACTAATATATAAACATACATTTTACCACTCGTTTCCATGATTATGAGATGTAACATGACTACACACTAAACTAGCGTTGTCGAATATGACCGCAGAGATGAAGTTATATCTGAGGTTGCATCTTGTATTTCTACCTTAGATATAGGATGTCATAGTTCTAACACATAAGTTCTAACTCTATGAATTTATTATACTTCTGAAACCGAACTGTAGTACTTAACGTTACTGCTATAAGGCAGAAAAGCGTGGCAGTGATGTCTCCGCGGTCAACCTAGGGAACTTTTCTGAAGATACAAGATACCACTAGTGTCCGACCGAAGCTTCGGCTTTCACTTCGGCCGAAAAGCCCTTTGGCGAAACCGTCGACTTTGTCCGCATTGGGCCTAAGTTTTGGCCGAAGCCGCAGGTTAAGCAAGCGCCAAAATTGTACGACATGTTACAAATGCACAAGATCACATGAAGAAGGTGAAGCGCGGAGGGCTCATGCAAACTTTGTTGTGGATTTGCGCCGCCAGTAATTTTGTAATTTACATTTTTCGAAATGTTACCATGATTGACCAGCTCTAGAAGTTTTTTATATACAATCAACATAAACTTTTATTTCAAAACTTTATCCAATCGTTATATTATTCACTTTTAGCCAATCTGGAACTGAATTTATTAGGATTTTTAAACCCTCGGCTTCAGTTTTGACCGAAGGTTTTGGAGATAGCCGAATTAGTCTTCGGTCAGAAATTGACATTGAGTCGAACACTAGATACCACATGTAACAGTAAAACTACGAACCAAATAGCATACCAATCTCCGTTTTATACAAAGCGTAGCGTACCTATATATTCGGGAGTGTAAGTATATACTAACAATTTATGCAGGTACAATTTTAAAGCTATTTTTATGCACATTGTCTGAAACCAAGCAATTAAGAGTTGCGAAATTTCCATTGTATTATTAAAATGCAACTCTTGATAATATTTCAAGTTGAAATACGGGTACCAGAACAAACCTACCCGCATAATATCAACGGAATGTTATCGTATATACCTATCGTTATCGTAGGAAGTTGCATTTTGTATGGTAATGTTGGCTGCATTGTTAACGGGGTTCGGAGTGGCGGTTAATTGGTGACAGAGTGGCCGTGAATATAGGTCACAGCGGAGGTTCTATTTCCGACTGAGGCTACAACAAACATTTTTGCTCTTTAATTAATTCTTGCAATGGAATGGAGGATTTTTGAACTTGAGAATCGTAGTTCTAGCTTTCAGATATGCAGTTTGTGAAGTAGAACTTCGTTGGGCACGTCAGCAGAGGAGAAAATAAATAGTATAACGATTTTTCTAACGGAAACGTTTAGGCTATAGCGTTACGTTATACTCATAATAATTATTTATTAAGTATAAACTTATATACATGATAGGATACAATACAATATGTATAATATGTGCCCATGGAACACTTGTTTTATGATATGTACCAATCATTTCGTAATATTATTAACCGTCTTCATTTGATTTGTAATAATTTAACTGCGTGTGTAAACACTGATATACGCGCTTTGTTTTTAATTCCTAAAAAACGAATTATGTATAATCAAGCTATAATAAAGCTAAGCCTATCTACACCTATTTACCTGCACCTAAGGTTATTCATAACTTTTAAGGACAAGGCGCAAGTCAATTAAAAATAATAATGCCTATGTTTCATTTAGATTGGATTTGTTTTGCCATTTTTTCTTTTGTAAGTATATAAGTAGGCACCCGATATCTGACATAGGCTAGAAGTCCAGACCCCTACATCGGAATCCTTGTAAGATTTTGTGCCTTTACCTGATTTGCCTTTTTAAAATTAAGAACACTACCTTTTCCTTCAAAATTACCTATGAACTTATGTGGCACTCTTTTGTGAAGTAAATATTTTAATGTTCGTTTGTTTGAAAGTTGTATAAGCCTTAATGATTCAAGTCCAGAGGCCCCACCGCCATACCTATTTCTACCAAATGTGAGCAGGGTCTATTACATGTTGCTGGATTCTGCTTAATGCTAGCCTGGTGCTAATGATTTCTGGATAGTCTCCCGACTAATCCCAACCAGTATTTATTGATGCCCATGGATGGCAGTGGTTACGTACTGTCAGATGAACTGTATGATCATTACTATGTCTATATTATTAAACAAATGTTTATGTACATCACGTTCGTTTTGTTGTGGCGTTAGTATTTTCTCAGAAGCAATCAAAATACTCGTAGCTAGATGCTTACCTGACCAGCAGTATCACAGATTTCCACGCAGACCGGCCGATCGTCTACGTCAACCACAACTGTAAAGAAAAATATTAAATTAACTCATACATATTTACTGTTAAGTGTTAAGAAATCTCATTACGATAAATATGGTAGAACTCGCATGGCTCGACTTGAGAGGAAACTTACAACCGCCAGACCATAATTTCCTTTGAAGGGTCACACCCTTCAATCAATGTTGGTGGATTTACAAAAGAAGCGACCATCTTAATCCTCAATGACAACGCAGTGACTACGCGTCTGTGACCAGCTGTAGGTAAAATGCCTGTTCTATATCATATTTTTATGTTATGGAATCTGATGGTAAGTGGCCACTGCCGCCCATGGGCATCTATAATCAACCCCAAATAAGATCACAGTCCTACCTGAGGTCGGCCACAGATGCATTGCTACCCCTGAGGGCTAAGTTGGAATGCCACGAATAAGTATGTCTCCCTTACCCCACACTTCAAACCAGAACATAGCAGCGCTTAACACTGCTGTTATAAGCCACAAATAGATGTGGAGGTGATGCCGCCGGACTCGAACCATAAAGGATTCTACCACCTTTTATATCGCGGTGCTACTCACGAAACCAATTCCGACCGATTGGAAATGGAATTATGTCAGACTGATATGATGACGGCACCGCCAGGCGGGTCGTCAAATATGTATACCAAACTAATGCATTTGCGGTTTATTTAATTTAAAAATCAACTATACATTTATTTAAAACACATAAGCCTCAATTATGAATTAAATAAGGTACAGGTTCGTGGATAGGTCTTATCAAAAACAAATACTTAATTAATTTAAAATAACAAAAAGTGATTAGGTCCCTATAAGTTAAGATTACGCAGTGGAACGTGACAGCTGGCAGCTACAAAAATGGATAATTAACTATGTAATTACCTACTTCTAAAGTTAGTAAAAAATTAAACAAAGTACACGCAGCCAGAGAAACCACGACAATGAAATCTCTAGAGAAGCATGATCAATCTATGAATATTAATGTAAATAACATGTAAAAAATATGTGTGTAATTAGGTGTTGTAAACATATGTGGCACATATACATCTATTTCCGCTTTAAGATAGTGTCTTTGTAATAGTTTTATATTGTGCTGTTATATTGTTACTTATATTTGTTATTTAGCAACGACCAACTATCTCCTTATTTTCAAAATATATTTTTAGACAGTGTATCCCCTGCCTGTCGTAAGAGTCGGCTAAACGGAAGCTTCCGGGGTCGCCGGCGGTAAGAATGGGAGCTCGAACCATCCATCTAGCGATACCGAGAAGGAAGACAGTATGTATGGTCGCATACCGTCGTAGAGCAGACGGTTTGTCGAGCGCAACGCTCGTCCGAGTAAAGCCCCAAGAGACAACGAGCTCATATGACTCCGGTTGCGTTCAGTTGGAGATCCCGGACTCCTCTTTGCAGCGCTGAAGACGGCCACCAGGGGGTTTTAGTGATGTTTAACTCAGCATCGCCCCCGCGGCAACCCTTTGAAGGTTTTCCCCACAATAACAAAAAATTCAGTGACCATATACTATCAAAATTATAAGCTCGTTATTGACTTTAACTTTACAAAAAAGTTAATGAAGGCACTAAAAATGAATTCTTCATTAATTATTACAACGGAAGTCATTGGCACTCATTGAATAATCAAACTGTTTACCGTTAAGTGATTTAACAAATGCATACAGCGCTCCCGGTCTCAGTATTGATGATAATTAGCTGCCATTAATTATGTTCTAATTACAGTAAGTCACGCAATCAATCATAGTTGCTGATTAAACTTACTTAAAACAGTTATGTTCACGGTTTAAAGTTTTCGTGGTTAAAGAAAATCCGATATCCGATCCGAGCGACCTCTTTCCGTTCGTGCGTGCATCTATTATGCAACTCATATAAATCGTAACACGTGACGTTCTATCATTCGAATTACATTACGTATCAATTAAGAAACGAACGAATTAACCAGCTAAGAGAACGAGCGATGAAAATGTATGTCAACGATATGGCATAGCGTCGCAGGTTACGTTTGAAACACAATAGGTCGCCCGGATACGCGCGGCGAAACATAGATGCAGTGGCGATGCGAACATCCTGCCCTTTGTTGGGAACCTGTGTGACGAGGGTGTTAGCCAGTTTGGCGATGGACACACAATGCTCTCGTATTTGTGAATGCACTGCACTGTTTAGATAAGACTAACGACCTGTGCTTGCTGAAATTAGGTTATCTGTTTACTCTTTAACCTCAGACAGAAAAAGGAAAATGCGCGGAACATTGAATTTAAGCGCAACTAGCACTTTAAATACTGAGCAGTTTTCGTGCATGTTGTGGATGTGATTTTTGTATGTGATGTCGGATTATATTTGCTCACTTAACGACACACGGAACTTTTTTACAAGCATTCGATTTTTTGTACTTACCTGAGCGCATAAATAAGTGTGCGTAACCGCTCTTACATACGAGCGACCAGAGCGAGCGATAGTTCATGTAGACGACACTCGTCGATGTTCCCTGATCACAGCGAGCTCCTGCCATCGTTGGCAACTGTCGCTGTTTCTCGTCAACAACCAACGGCGACTCCGTATGTTAATTAGTTGAAATTGACATGAGTCAATATTTTGGTTAAGTCGTAATGCCTATCTTGTTTTGATCTAAGACTTTAACAAAGCATCTTAATATACTAGATGTAGACAATAAATTCATGTACAATTATTGTTTTACACAAAGCATTCTGCAAATGAGACTTAATGCTACTCACATACACTAAAATGCACCTGTTACTACATTTGCTACAGTATCAGTAAATTAAGAAGACTGCAAAATAAAAATCAACGACCAAAAATCATATTTGCCAGAAAACCAGCTGTCTCGTTCAATCACAAAAAAACAAGTGCGTACGCCGAAATGGAGAGTTGATTTTTTATCGCGTTTTGTTAACAGCGTAGCAAACTATGGTTCAATGTTTTATGGCCTCCGGGTTATTTTGATATTCAATGTTGCTAGACAGTACACCGTTATTACTTAGGACGAAGCAAAAATCTTATAATATTTCTATAATATATTAAGAAATAATTTTTCATACATAATAGATGTATAACTTTGATAGTGTTAAGCACCTTTAAGCCCTACTGTATGCTGGTTTGAAGGGTGTGATAATAGAGAGAAATTTATCGAAGGCGTTCCAACTAAGTCTTTGGAGGAAGAAACGGATCAATGGTCAACTCTATGTCCACCTTTTCTGTTGCTTCTCACAGATGACCATGGGAGTCAGTAGCCACTTGCCATTAGGACTACTTGCTGGTGCCCAATAGCTTGTACATGCTTCTATACAATATATTTATGAAAGCCTATTTATATCTATTTATTTATTCTGCCTGTGGTTATCTCTTACGCCAAGAACATTTCTTTTGTAAGGCTTCCTAGGGTGTTCGAGATAGTTTACACAAGATATTTTGTACAAGCAGATAGTGAGATAGTAATATTTACTTAAATTTACTTTCTCATACTATTCCGCGAACTACGTGACTTATCTCGTAATTATCAAGTTTATGTTCATAGCAATGTCAGTAATCCGGAGAAATACGTTTTTGTTCAAAACCAGCGCACCCTTTTAAATTATCAGCAAACAAGCTATGACACCCTTCCAACCCTTCATTTCGAAAATCCTACGTTGTAGGTCGCCGTACAATGCAGCTTGAAAGCAAATTATTGTGATTAGCGTTGGCGGGTTTAGTTTTACCATTTCGTTTCTATCTGTGTCAGTAAACTAGGTCGTTTTACATCACACTTATAATATAATTGTATGTACTTTATGCTTTTTCATAACAGAAAATTAGTAAACGAAGTTTTTTTGTTCGTTTACTACTCATGTGTCCCTAGTCACTACTACCAACCTAGATTTGGACTGCCACTGATGTCTTGCTACTCCTATGTATTTTTTTTTTATATTCGTGGACCTGGATAAGTTGAAAGTTGATAAACTTCATATTTATTCATATCTATGTATCTGGCAGGAGTCATAGAATTGCAATATTATCTAGGGTCAATTAAGTCTATAGACGGCTTTGGCTACTTACCACCAATTGCGTGTTCGTTTGCCACTTCTTTGAAATATAAATCTGTTTTCGTCGTAATTCATTCCACAAAACCTTATCACTGTCCCGTGTTTTATATGCACATAAAACATAATACGTGTGTCCGCTGTTCACTCACATTACAAAAGGCATGCAATTTTTTACTCTCATTATTATTCTCATGAATAATAACTTCGTACCTGAGGTGAAAACGCTAGTCCCGTGATGCGGGATAGGAGAGCGAATGACCTCATATTATGACTAGGGATGGCGATTCTTCCCGAAAAAATAATTTTATAATCGACAGAAGATTTTTAATCGATTCAAATGGAAGTCTGGAGTATCAGTCCAAAAAATATCAATTTATAAAATTACATGTATTTCGATTTACGTATTTTATTTGTAGTTGAAATATAACGGCTGAAAAAGACACACATCTTCTGTAGGAAAAAAAACAATGCAATATGAAAAAGTCTAAAGTTCATTTTACAGGTCGGGATGAGAAAAAATATAAACACAATACAAATTAGGTACTTATTAAAAAACAGCAAGTTTTTTGTACCTATTTTTGTAATTGCTAATTATTATTTATGTTACATTTGTGGTATCTTAATATCGATTGCGTACAGACTTTAGTGTTGGAGATTGAGAACGCAAACAATTATGTTTTTTATAATAAGTCTGTGCTCATACTTTATATTATTGTTTACGTTGACATTGTGTCTATCACTTTCGTTTTTTTGGAAAATATATGCTGTACATTTTTGTCCGAACTTCGTTTTCATTTGAATTATCCAAAAATATTAAATGTAAAAATCGATTCTTGAATTAATAGATCTGAAACCGTCATCCCTAATTACGGCTAACAAAACCTCACGCACAAGTAAAACCACCTTTATTCCTCTGTAAAAAGATATATAGTCGTAAAAAACAAATTAGTCGCTCTATCGCCGTGATAAGGCGTTTAACTCCGGTTTATATACAATTGTATGAAAGGGCTGTAGCATGCACGTAGGTGCATTAATTTCCATCTCGGCCGCAGCGTACCCAAGTGTAACGTGTACAAGAAGTTTATAGCTTTTTTTTAAAGAATCTAGTTTAAAATAAGAGTGTGGCTATTCTATGATGATCTAACTTTAATTTTTTACATATATCATACGTAATTGTGCCATGATAGAAGAGAAAGGCCAGTGGTTTTAGACTGGGCCTCTTGCGTTGGGGTCCATAGATACGGTTCTTGTTTTCCAGGCACCTATGATTTTTCAAAGTAACGCGTGTGTTAGAAATTAATTATCTCTTTAACGATGCCATAAATTCCCTTAACGATAAAGGGCTTTATAATTTAAGGAAAAATCTGCAAAACACGTCATGGGTGTCCGAAGTAAACCAAACTCACAATCCGTACCTTCTTGACCAGCGCGAGAGAGTTTAATCGATACACTTTTTACTGTGACAGGAAACACGAGCCTAACAGTGGGTCAAAATTAAGATGATGATGAGAAGTTCTATTGTATTTATGTTTCTTACAACATAGATTAAAACTATTCCTGCGACGTTCATCGCAGCAAAGAGCATGAGCGCTAATCACAGCTTAAAAGCACCGTCGCGTCGTCCCACTTCCATTCGTTCTTTGTTCTTTGTAACGATACGATACTACACACCTTTGTATACCGGCTTTGTCACCTCACAGCTCCAGATAGATTCCTAGTAGGATATACATAGGCTGCAGGATTTGCAGGTGTTTTAGAAGTGTATAGTTATCTTTCTTTGCCTAAGATTCACTACTAAACAATTCGTTGAAAAATTTGTTAAATTTGTGATTATTGATTATTATAATGGATAAAAGAATATATTTGGAAGAATAAAATATTTTAGGAACAAAGACATTTACTTTAATAATACGGCTTTAATAAAACAACTGATGACGAAAATCTCTGAGGACAAAATGTCCATTAATATTTATTTTTTCTGATAATGTTAAAGTAACGGCTGTCCTGACATAGACATTTGATCTGGAATAGGATATCAAAAACAAGCTTAAAACATTTGGAAAATAACCATAGATACATTAACTTCCGTTTGCTTGTGTTTGTGATTTTCAGACAAAATACAGATTAAACGATGGATGTAACACTAACACTTTAAAAAAATATATATCCACTAAAGCCTAAAAATATATCCTCTAATAAAGGATGAAAGCTCTTAATTATGTACCTATACCTATATGGAAAAGATTTGCTCCACGTCCTTAAAACAGACCACCAACACGAATACTGCCAGTAAAAGTAAAATGCTTTAGTAAATATTTTAACAATACGTTTAAATGCAAACAAATAACATTTTCTGCTCGCTTTGCTCATGTGAATGAGATCAAATCACGTGAAGGAAACACAACGACGGCGATATTTTGGTCCTGCCGACACGACTTGAACGATTTGAATGATCCAATCAACTTCAATTGTAAATCACGAGGTAGAAGTGAATAGGCATTTCTGTTGTTAAAGGTAAACTTTATAGGTACATAAATAAGTAGATACAAAATCGTTACACTTAATACAGATGATTGATTCGTCTATAAGCAGTCTTAAATTGTGAGTAACGCTGAAATAAGGCAGTTTGAAATTGGGAGAAGTACTCACAATAACATAAAGAATATTGTTTTCAGATTTTAAAGCGATTAGAATGCTAGTCAAAAGGTTTTTACTTTTTATCTTTTCGTATATAACTCAGACATTTTATTGTATAATAATAATTACAATACATAATTGTTCGGCGTCTGCAAACATTTAATGCGCATTGCTGCCAATGATTAACAATTGCATGAATTAACAATTGCTCGTCTAGGCCAAGTCTAGTCCTTAGTCCAGACCCTAGGGAGTCAGACTACTTTGAAATTGCGTTCAACTTTGCATAACCGATATCGCTAACAACTTTCCAGACGTGGCTAATGGCTGTAAACACCTACGTAAATCCTGGAATTTCAAGTGTTTATCGTTTTCAGTTTTCCCGCGAGGTTCGTTGGAAAAATAACGAGACTTTATGGAATTCAACAGTATTATTTTTAAATTTCCATTGAGTGGTTTTTCCTTAAACGTAGTACATTGATGATGTTTACTTATTACTGTACTTATATGTTGCAATTGATGTGAATTTAATGTATTTTTTTTGTTGTTTCTTTTACTGTTTCACTGGGCACGACTCTCCTCTCAGACAAATAGAGGTTTAGGCTATCATGCACGCTAGACAAGAGCAGAACGGTGAACTATTTAGATTAAGTCATTAAGTCTCTACTAAATTTTATAATAACTTAACATAAATCCTTATTGATCAAATGTGTCAAATAATCTTTATTTACAAGAAGATACGACTTTTATAAGTCGTAACGATCAATCCTACGTTTCCTTAAATTTTAGTTACCAAAACATCGGTCCTATTAGGTAATGGTGTCCGTAAAACGATCCCTTATCCTTTATCAGTTGGCATTTTACTGGCGCCTACAAGGTTGGTCGAGGTGGCGCCTCCGTCACATTTCCGACCAAAGACCTAATTTGAGCTGACCTATTCCGGAGCCCGAATCGTAAGGGTTGGCGTACACGATCCTAAAATGATTGTCTAGTTGAATAGCTGCTTTTTTTAGTTTTTTTTGTCATGTTTTTCAATTAAATATTTCGTTTAAAGCAGTCCAATACTACGATTCAATTGATGCAAGTAGTAGTAATAAATGATAACTAGTCAGAAATGTATTTCTTATGTCTGCATGGGATAGATTAATGGAAGTGCTTAGGTAGGTACCCACCTTTCAATCTACAATATTTAGGGATATATGACTTGATACTAGATTCTGTGACATCCACTTCATGTGGTCTCGCCTTTACAATAGTTCGATAAGGGCAAAGTTTATGGTGACATGAGGCATTTTATGTTATGGTAAAATTTTACGACCCTTTAAGCTGTAACAGTTAAAGATGATATAGTGTCAACGCTAACGAAAGTATGATAGTGCGTCCATTACTGGTTGTAGTTTACCTCTCTCGTGGGATATTACTAATCTACGATTGTAATATGTATGTATTTTAAAAGGTGGTAGAACCCGCTGGGGTTCGACTCCGGCGGCATCACCGCCACACCTATTTCTGCCTTATAACAGCAGTGTTAGCGCTGCTGTGTCCTGGTATAAAGGGTGTGGTAAGGAAGACATACTTATTCGAGGAGTTCCAACTTAGTCCACAGGGGTAGCAACGTATCTGTGGCTGACCTCAGGTAGGAATATAATCTTATCTGGGGTCGATTACAGATGTACTGGGACGGCAATGGTCACTTACCATCAGGTGGGCTCGATTGCCATAAAAAAAACTGTAAAAAAATGTATCATTTTTCTTTCAGAAATTTGAAACATTTTATTTATTTTTATGAGAGTAGCAAACGCGCATGTTGGTAAACGGTCGTTGTTGCCTATGGACTTCTGTAAGCAATTCCTATAGGGAGGTTCTGCCTGAACCTGATCAGATCCCTTGCCGCTTCTGAGACGTAAGATCATTGCGTCATATTTAAGTAAGCTGCACGGAAGAAAGGTATGTTTCATGGTAAGCTAGCATCTACATAACCATATCCTAATACCGAAATACATCAATTGCTTACGTAAGTTTTAAGAAAACATACGAAGAAATTTTTAATATCAATATTTGTGCTACATTTACCTTGCTATAAAAAATAATTACTCGATGTTGAAGTGTAAAATTATCATAACTCGATTAACGAATAGCAGGAATCGTTATCGCGGGCTACATCTAGCATTCCGTAATCGCTGTAATCGCCAACGGAGAAAGGTAATTAAAAATAAAGAGAATTGCTTGCAAATTAATATCCCGACGATGAAGAAGGTTTATCAAGATACAGGATGAATAACTATTTTGATCGTTATCGTACATTGTTGAGTAATACTAACCTTTGTAATAACAGTTTTTTTCATAAATATAATGTTTTTTAT
>DWNY01000894.1:0-14171 GCA_018250635.1 Telegonus apastus | reverse complement strand
CACGTGCAGCCAGCGGCGTAGGCAGCGCAGCTCGTGTGCCGGCTCTAAGGGAGACGATACATTATGATTATGACAAAAAAGGAACGATAGAAGGTCGGCAAAAGTCATTACTTTTGCCGACGATGAAGCCGAAATATACGAAAGATATGCCATTGCATATCTTTCGTATATTTCGGCTTCATCGTCAACCCATTATTGTCCCACTGCTGGACACGGGTCTCCTCTCAGAGTGAAAAGGTTTTATATCATAGTCCACCGCGCTGGCCAAGTGCGAATTGGTATACTTCACACACCTTCAAGAACTTTTTGTTTTTTAAGTACTCTCAGGTGTGCAGGTTTCCTCAGGATGTTTGAGATTTGATGTTTGAGATTCAGTCCTTCATGGTGGGTATCCAATACCAGGCATACCTTGGACTTTTCGAATATGTACTTAATGAATATATATTAGAAAATAATTGTTACTCACTTTCGGTTACTCGCTAACAACAATTATTTATTGTTAAAAATGTGTCAAATCTATGCATCTCGCACTAAGCATCTAGATGAACTATAACCCTTATCATTTTGAGAAGAGATCCAACCTCACCAGAGGGATAAAAATAAATTAATTATCATAAAAAGTAACCCATTAAAGTAAAAACACGCACTCACCGACAGTATCGGAACATTCGCCGTCCTTGTGCATCTGATCAGGGCTCAGCAGCTGACGTAGCGTATCCCACTTCACTCGCATGTGCTCCATCCGCCATTTCACCTACGAACAAAGAAACAATACCATAGTAAATTATACCCAGAATATTTCATGTCGCGGCACACTAGAAAATCTAAACTTTGAATAAGGGCTTGAACCTTTTCCTGTCACGCGTGATTACGCGTGACAGGAAAAGGTTCCTTTGACAGGGAATTCCCTGTCCGTGGATGGTCTATCGTTTCATACTTTTCCTGTCAGGAGGTACAAGCACGCGGGCAGGGGAAAAAACCGCCGTGGATTAATTCACATTTCAGACAATACCAGCGTGACAAAAAAACAGCCCTAGAAGGCCCCAGATTAATTAAAGTCTCATCTTAAGTTGACCACAGATACGATGTCATCCTTGAAGACTAAGTTTTAATGCCTCGAGTAAGTATGTCTCCCTTGCTCTTCAAAATAGTTCACGACAACGGTTAACACTGCGTTATTAGCCAAAAATAAGTATGACAGTGTTAAGTCCGGACTAAACCAAAGTGCGTTACTGGCATTTACAATATAATATATTGTGTATGTACACTGCCTAATTCTGGAAGTATTGTTATGTAAGTCATTACCTCTACACCGACCTCCGGTATCCGCTCGAGGATGGCTTTGGCCTGTTCCATGAACTTCGTGCGACGTGGCTCGACTTGTTCCAGTTCTGACATGCGACTCTGCAACAAAACATACTTTTTATGTGTGTTAAAACCAATCTAATATGTAAGTCACTAGATATCATATCGGAAAATTCATATATGGATAAGCATAACATTGTAAGAGAAAAGTAGTATTTTTTAATTGTTAGTAATGATTAGTCCTTTCCTTAAGTTAACCATCTATAGTATCTAAGTACCTAACTAAAAACTAGTAAGTAACCACTTTTAGTGAATGTTATCCTTGTAATATAGAATGGCAATAATAATAATAAATGGAGCTTATTTATTTAAAATGAACTTTTTCGAATCCCGGCTAAGAATTTAAATTTTATGAAAATCAGCTTTCAGCATTTTTCGAAATAAGTACCCCATAGACCCATTGTTCCTTACAGGATTGAGCACACTTGAATAAAATCACCCTGTATTATCTAAGATAATACAGGTTTTTTTTATCAATATAATTTATCTTATCCTCTCCTAAAGATATTCCTGACTGTATGTTTTCTTTAAACATGTTGACAAATCTAACTGTACACAAATCTGTATGTTCTCTTTGAACATGATGACAAATATCTGACTGTGGACGAATCTGTAGGTCTTCTACGAACATGCTGAAAAATGTCTAACCGCAGACGAATCTAAGTGGCCCAACTCACCATTCTCAGCTTCCTGCTCGCCAAGTTCTCTGGACTAGAATATATCTCCTCTTGCACGTGTGTCAGCCACTGGCACAGCTCCGTGAACTCCTCGACCAGCTGGTTGAGCGACCATTGCCGGTTGAAACCAGCCGTGGGATTCAGGGCGAGAGGGCCGCTGTGCAACTCGGAAGAATTGTGCATCGTCAATTCGCCGTTTGCTTCCTGGAGATAAGGAAAATAGGGTATATGTTAACCACTGTTTTCTGTGGTAGTTATTATTGAGTTTTTTTTTTTTTAATTTAACAATACTGACGGGAAAAGACTCTGTAATGAAAACTACATTCTTGGCTCATAATAATGTTCTGTAATTAGGTACCTAGTGCTCGATATTTGGTGGCGTATAACGAAATAATTTGTGATTTATTACTGATGTTCTTGCAGAATCATAAGCCTATGAAATCTTTTTCATGTTTTTCACGGAGCGTATATAACAACAAACAACCATCAACTAATAACCACCGCAGTGGTTTATGGCCATAAATCTCCTTATTCTGAGAGCAGCATTGTGCCAAAAACTGTATCATATTGGACAAAAGGGGAGCTCACGCAAGGATAGTGCTAGTGCTAGTGTGGCTAAGCTCCGACAGCCACAGAGCTTGTATATATTTCGAAGTGGTAGAACCCTTTGTGGATCGACTCCAGAGACACCACCGTCACACCTATTTCTGCGCAATAACAGCAACGTTAAGCGTTGCTGTGCTTTGGTTTAAAGGGTGTGTAAGGAAGATATTATCCGAAGGGTCCTCAGGGGGCATCAACGCATCGGTGGTCACCCTCTGGTAATACTGATGTTATCTGAGGTTGATTACTGATGTCCATAAGTGGCACTGGTCACTTAGTATCAGGCCTTTTTGTTTTTTCTGTATTATAAAAAAGGGAAAATGTTTACAATACTTTGATAGCGTAATTCATAAGCGCGATGATCACTTGATAACCCCACAGACAATTCCTTAACTTCAGTCGATCAATCCTTATAGGACGTACGTGAAATAGCGCCAGATTTACAATAGTCTCACCTTGCATGTATTGATGATGGTCTGGTTGTCCATGATGTAATCGTAGTGGTGCTGCAGCAGTGGCCACAGGTCATCAACCACGCTGCCCCCGCTGGCCGCCGAGCCCCAGCTACGGCGCCACGCTTCGCGACACGGCTCTTTCCTGAAACAGCACACCACTTTAGGTTAACAACAATTTCTACTCATAGCCGACGATGACGCTCGTGGCGGAGCGGTCACCATACCGATCTGCCGCGCAGTGGATTCCGGATTCGATCCCCGGCCGGACAGATATCTGAATGTTGAATTTAGATTTCTGTTCTGGCTTAGGGTATTTGTGTCTTTGTGTATTTCCATGGCATCCACGACATTGAAAAACATCTTATTCTGGGACTATAAGCGTATAAAGCGTTATTATAGCCCCACTAGGATATTTCTTCTACAGTGGGTGCCATGAACACACACGCAGACGAAGCTACTCTACTGGGTTCTGCTTTATTTCTATCTATGCGGCAGTGCTCACATTTGATGAACTGCATGCTTGTATGCTACTTCCGCAATATTATACAATTTCAACCCTAATAACCATTTTTAAATTCACATATTTACGAAAGACATAAAAAAAAATGTAACACATTTTTCATTACTCAACCATATACTTATCTCGTAGGTGAATCTTGAATAGTTTAATCACACAGCAACACACAGCACAGCACTCGGCAATTAATTTTTGTGATGCGCAAGTAAATGAATTGCAAGATTTACTTCGAAGACCTATGTATTCTAGGGAGTTTCCTAAATAAAATGACTTATTTACCTTTTCTTTGTGAGGCTATGGTATGGCCGCTCGAGCTGGTCACCGGCGCCACCTGGCGGCGCGGGCGCACTTCGCAGCGACGATAAAGAAAAACTGCTCTTCATAGCTGAGTGTTCAAAACCTGGAAATCGCAACAAATATTTTTGAGTTGTTAATGCAAAAATTTAATCACAAATAGAATGAAAAATGTTCTTTAGATGTATGCATGTAAATAACACAACTGATAAATATTAATTTAGTGTGTTGTACTTGATATATAAAGTTTAAATTGTACCAGGATGTAATAAAAGAAAAGATAATATGCAATTTTAATTTTCACTCCGGTATAAAGCTAAAAGATTAGGTAAAAAAAATCTGTATAGTTGGAACTGAGGATGCACTAGCGCCAAAAGCTATTTCTAGCGTGAAACACCAACAAGCGTGAATCAACGTAGAAAAACGCCAACCTGCGCTTCGGCAGATAGGTGTGGACGCCAGCTGAGTTAAAGAAGGCAACCATCTTAACCCTCACGAGTAGCATCGCCACTGTAATCGACTTCAGCGACTATTTACATTTTTTTCGAAGTAGACGTAGATTTTATTGTCGTTCAAAAAGAGTTCTACAAAGGATCTACTTTGAATAAAAGATTTGATTTTATTTTATATGACTTAGAAACATCAAGATACTCACTTGTAGACATGGTGACTTCTGTCCTTAGGAAACTTCTAATAAAATCAATTTAGTTTTAAATCAACATTAGCGTTCCCCTTAAGCGTTTGTACTGTCTCGTCTCTTTGTACTTATTGAGCCGTCGGATTATCTGCTTTCTCTCTTATTAATACAGTCTAAATTGCTTCTTGTTTACAAGAACTACATCGACTAGATTCGTTTATATTAAAGTTATAGTTTACAATAAATATAAGTCAATCATGTAATCTTGGGACAAGACTCATGAATATGAAGCGTGTTTTGGGTGTTTTGGTGAAACGGTCGGTGGTCACATTTTGGGTTTCGGGTGTCCCCTCTTCTCGCCCCCTCCGTGTGTTTTGCGCTTTCCCGGGCCGGTCCTGAAACCAAAGAAAAATTGGGGTCAGTATAAAGATTCAACCGCCCGCGGTTTCACCCGCGTTGAAGAAGTAAAAAAGCACATTAATACCTGTCCTATCCTAATAGCAACCGACATTAACGCCCGCGACGGCCGGTCGCATGCGCGTGGAGCGCGCGCTAGTGTTTTTTTCAAAAATTGAAGTAGCCTAAGTTACGCGTCAGACCTTTAGCTATCTTTTAGTTAAACTCAAAATCCGTCCAGCCGTTTAGAAGATTACTTCAGCCAAACAGACAGACAGATAGACAAAAAAAAAATCATATTTTTGTTATAGGTACCATGTATATTTTCATATGCATTTAGTAAAAAGTTGTTATTTTGATATTACAAACAGACACTTCAATTTTATTTATTTGTAATAGATAACAGATGATTATTTTTTTTGTAACATTTTTTTCTGTTTTCATATGACTTTTTTGTCATGTAAGTAAAACACGTAAGTCTCCACTTCTGAAGCATAAATAAGTACCTACCTACACAATAAAATTTCTAAAAAAAATACCTATTCAAATTTAGTAAGTGGGCGGTAGAAATAACATATAAAGATACAAATGTACATATGTGGTCGAGTATGCAATCTCCCTCCCGACTTGGAGCACCGTAATTGTCATAAACGCGTGAAGATCTCTGATATTTACCGCCATATCAAGTTAAGTCACGAACCACGATACTACATTTCATATGGAAATCGTATCATTAGCGGTGGCATTTGGAAACTTCCTATCTCCGATGTAAGTGTTGCCACGCTCGGTTCGTTTGTTTTCATTTCCACAAAAAGCTCTAACGAACACCTGTTAAATGTTATCGAATCGCTCGAGTACTGAGTACACATCAATCTAGCGAACGCGCAAACAATTCGCTTTCACCGAAACAAGAATCAATTGTTTTCTCTGAACACTAAGGATGCTTGAACACGAGCGACAACTAATGCCGACGACCATCGCCGGCGGTAGCCGATTTTCAATGTTTATCGTCAGAAACCACTACTAATCGTCGTTGACTGTCGCTATCGGACATCAGTCGTCGGCGACCATGATCGACAAACAGTCGATAATGCTCCGTAACAGTCAACAACGATTACTGACGACAGGCACCTACAATCGCATCGGTTTTCAACATCAACTGTCGCTCGTGTATTAGCACCCTAAGGGCGAACGTTGCGCTGGAAAGCCGACAGTGGAGCGTAATTTTCTTTTATAGTTTCACACCAATTTGCCGATTTACAAGACAAATCGTTAAGACACGACCCACGTCGCCGGGGGGTTACAAAATCTGCGATCGTGTACTAACCGCAGAACAGTTGGCCAGGATACTTATCATATTTGTCTACGTCGTTAATAAAACGTAACGTTGTTTACAATAGGCAATAAGGCCCCTCCCGGCGGAGAAATCCGGCTCCGATTTCTTTGCCATAAACGTGTGGTGTACTACAAGCAAAGTTTTAGCTTTCTAGGTCAAAGAGAAACTGAAGGGCTCGGAAAGATAGACGCATTGCACTGACACATGTCGATGTAAGACAATGTGTCGTTCTATTTCGATAAAAATGTACCTTGTTGGTGCGGTCATAAACGTGTAGGTATAATGTTCCTAAATGATAATGACAATTTTTCGAAGTTATGTGTCTATTACAAATTAATTATCATTTGCTTTAACGGTGAAGGAAATCGTGAGGACAACGTGTGAAGTCTACCACTTTACACTTGGCCAGTGCGGTAGAATATGGCCTGTGCCCCACTCTAAGAGGAGACGCGTGCCTTGTAGTGGACACAAAAATGTGTTGACGCGAATGATCATTAATTTTTTAACTCGTATAAAAACATATAAATATACGCATAATTTGTCTGAGACACGTAGCGAGCCAATTTTAAAACAATTGTAGTATGTAACAATAATAAGTTGTTGCAGACTGTACATAATAAATTAGCGAAAATACCTATGTATGGAAAATGAAAACGTTTGCAGCTGCACCGAGCCATACAATTTAGGCATTAAATAATCTAACTCGCCACAATCATCAGTAATTTTAGAATATTGCCATAATCAGTCTGAATAGCTTTATAGTATTGATCGTTTCAAATTTCAAAGGACTCAGTGATTGCCTATTCATATAACATAACAAGTTCTACTTTACAATAGCCAAATGAAAAAATAAATAAGGCTGTACGTATTTCTACAACAACAATCCTCTCACAGTTTATCCAGAGGATTTATCGACAGAATTATCTGTAGTATCGGAGGAATTTAGTAGGCAAGGTTCTATAAATTACGACAATTTGCACTGCGCAAGCGACAGAAAATCGATCCTATTCAATAGATCGATCGCTTACCGATTATGAATCGTTAAGGCCAGATAAATTGCCGAGCGATCAACCATAATAAATTTGAGTTGTTATATTCTCACTTCAGAACCAGGACATAGAACGAGACTGCATCAAATACTCCGATAAACCGGTAGTGATAACTAAAAGTGGTATCAAAGAATAACACATTAAAAAAGAACCACTACATTACAACGTGAGACTATCACTAAAGTTGATTGATGACGACGGAATTAATAATAATGACTCTATTTTATGAACCGAAAATACATTATTAGCTCGAGAAGCTGCACAATCCACTCCGTGATATGATTAGTATAATGTATTGAATTTACATAACATGCTCAGACTAATGTAAGCATTAAGTAATTTATAAATCAAATAAAGACGAACATAAACGACTAAAAGTAAAGAATTTTTAACAAACGAGGTGCTTACGGTAGACTGACTGATAGTTATGAACTATAATGAGATCGCTTTGAAGTCTTTGCCCTTAAATGAGGACAGCGGTGAAGACACGGTTTTTAAATATCTCCTAATTAGGGAATAAGTCAAGTTTCAAATTATACATATCGTACTACCATATAAGAACGCCACTATTATTCTCAATACAGTTAATTCTCACGTCGACGAGTCTTATTAAAACCATATACAAGTTAAGTAAATATCCATGGAACTAGTTGAGCGGCCTACGCTATTATATAAGACATACCGACCCTAATGTATGCGACATTACACCAAAAACGCCAACCAGCTGCAATTTCGATCAAACACGATTTCGTTCAAATATGATCCAATTTATGGAAAACATGTTCCGCGTTAAGCAAACGTTACTTTCTAATAAACCATGGATCAATCAAATTGACCCCCACGAGATATTGTACGACAATAATCTGTCTGCCCCTAGTAACGGTAACTGCACTTCGAATTTATGGTTAAGATAATGGTGGTACGTGAGCGGTGTCGCGTGGCGAAGCACTGTCGGCGAACATTAACGACAGTAATAACATTGGACGGTAATGAAACGAGACTTAGCTACTTGTAAATGCAAATGATATTACCACGATAAAACTATTTTATTTCCCAATAATTCCACAGATCACGACCTGACTACCAATATTAATTCCGAGATTACTAATGACATTAGCAGGAAAATATGTACTGGGTAATATGAATTTTAAATTTCTTTAGGATAATCCATTTTTTCATCAGTCTTTTGAGATCCACTGCAGGAGTATGGCACATGGCGTATGGCACACGTATTGGTGCCCAAAGGAGGTGATGATGTTGGTTTTCTCCCTTAGACATTTAATACGATATGCACAAGAAGAGAGTTTGGTGACATTCACAATAGTCACAGCACGGCAATCACAAAATTCAAAAACCCATACACAATTTGAACATCATAGCAGAACGCAATAGCAAACAAAACAATAAATCACTATTCGTAGTGATAAATTACTTATTTAACTCTAAGCGTGAAGAAAGTAAATTACATCCGACTACATTTACCGCGATTACCGTGCGAAATCATAACTCAAACAATGCATAGAACATCGATGTCGAAACTTTCGCTGAACAAAAAAAGTTAACTACCAAATAATTACGTTGTAAATTAATTTTAACTGTTAAATAAAATACGCACCATCCAAAGTTACAAGCAAATCTAAGTTAATTACCAGATTGTAGCTTGTGAATAAACGAACAGTAGAATGGATAGTGGGTAAGCCAATTTACAAACTTAAGAATTGCCATTCACAGACTCCCGGAAGTAGAAGTGAATAAGCAGATGATGCGGAAAATGGCAAATCTTAGTTTGTTAATGATAAATTGAGAACAAACATCAATCATTCTCACCTACTAACACAGGACACACGGTTGACCCACAATAACCCCTTCGTGGGATTTTTTATGTCTTGATCTAGATGATGAAGCAATATTTGTGCATCAATAAAAACTTAATTACATTTTTGGAAATTAAGCATCATTAACCTATGATTTATTTCATATCTTAGGAAGCGGGCAGCTACTAATCATATCGAAATTCACTTATTAATATTTTTTAAAGAGTTACTTCAAAAGTTTAACCGAGTTCAATGAACGACATATCCGTATGTAACTTAGTAAACTGATAACAGAGCATTAACTTTCTCAAAAATGTTTAGATAACGGGCGGTGATACAATTAGGTTTTTGAGGCGTTTGTAATATCAAAGTAAAAGCAGATGTGACAATGAAAAGTCTGAAGAAGTCAATAACAATTTATTATATACGTAGTACATACTACGCCTTCATAAGAAGGCTCCTGAATTATGTATATTGACTGAAACAAGATACATTAATATGGAAAAAAAAATAGTTTAAAAAACTAAAACCACGCTTTTTGTAAAAAAAATCAATAAAACGCAAAAAATAATTATTGTAAAAAAGCGTGGAGTTTAACATAGTGTTTAACATTTAAAAAAAACACCCCACGGTTTTTTACAGTAATTATTTTTTTCATTTTAGTTATCACAAAAGGATGTTTTAGTTTAATATATAACCATATAACCATATTCGTATTATTGCATTGGCATCGATAAGTATGCAAAGTTTCAAATTAATCCCACATTTTAGAGTCGATCAAAATCAACGTAAGTTTCCGTTACATACAAACACAGGTACTAATATACGTCCGAAACGAATAAAAGCGTGTTAAAAAAGGAAAGTGAGCAGAGGATGAAAAGGTTTAAGCTTATATGATCAAAATATTAAACAAAATGAAGCTAGTAACATCTTTTAAATCACAAAAATATATTTTTCCAGTACAAGTAGATTAAGAACGATGTTTACTGCGGACATCATTAAAACTATAGCGTATTAACAATTTCAATAGATTATTTATTTTCTTGAGTTATCGACCTTACAGATATTACCTTATTGACATCAAAAATATTTTTGAAAATAATGTATTTCAAATAATAATGGTTAACATTACTTTTTAAAACTTTAAATAAAATTGGGTGCTTACAAATATGTAAATCGTAAGTACGAGAGTTGAATCACATAATTAATAGAACAGAAATATAAATACAAACATTTAGAAACTACATAGATGAGTGTCGGGTCTAACTAGCTCTAAATCTGACTGAAATTACATACACAATACACAAGTGTTTACCCAGTTTGTGAAAATGCGTCCATGACGAACCGATCGTGTTTGATTCGCTCACTTTCTTGTCGATGGCTTGTCACTGATAAATTTTACGAGACTCGTTATACGAATTGATGTTTTGGCCAAAGCTCCCACGGACAATGGTGGAACGGAACCGGACGAAGGTTGAATTAAGTACCACGGTCAAATTTAATAAACATTCACCATCAAACATTTGATTGACGTTTTAATTGATATTATTAAATTTAATGTTACATGTTAAAGCAAATATACCTTATTGGTTTGTGAAGAGGATTGTTTCTTTCATTTCAATCAGGTACTTTCTCTTCGAAACTGTTATGACAACATATATAGTTCAACTTAAAACTTACAATTTTATAAATATATTATGTCAAGCAGGCGTGTATTATGATGTTTTATGTATTTATAGTTTTTTCTCGCAGCACCTAGCGGCAATTGACAAGTTAGCATTAAAATAATTTGGAAATAATATAATAAAATTACCACTTCAAGTTGGTAGTAGCTTATTATAAACATGATGATATTCTTAAATAACTGACTACATTTTTTTTCTAATATACAAGTAACTAACGTAATAAGTGGCTCGCCAAGGGATGTCCTTGGATACTCCATAATAGGTAGTATATTATCACTGATGGGATACGACATTCCGATTTGTATCTTACCCTGAGAAATAAATCGTAACGTCTCGTATAAATATATTTCACTTTGTACACCCTCGGTGTGGTGGACTGATGGTGGTGCCTTGTTAAATCCAATTAAGGCACCTCGAACGGTGTGAAATCCCCAAAATGCAATCCATTAAACATTCCAACACTTTTGTATTATGATATTTATAACTGTATAATATAGCGAGCGTTAAATGTCGATAAATCGATGTTATCGACAAAACGTTTTGTAGCGAGCGAACGGCCTATCGAGGTCGATCGAACAGGTCCAACCGTTTCAGTGTGTCTAGGTGTGTGAAAGTTTGTTGTTGCAAAATTCTAAGCTCAAAATTGTATATAAAATTCAATGCTTCTGTTAGAATCCTCCAATGCACCTGTTAGAACGTAAACAAAAAATATTAAAACAACAAAACGCGAATAAAAATCGATATTATAAATATTTTATTCAAAGTATATTCCTTCACACAATTCTTTTTGGACGTGAGTAATAATATCTACCGCCACTACGCAACAAATATGTATTGTTGATGTTGATTTCGGATGTTAAAGAAGAAATAAGGAATCTCGTTATTAATAAATACGTCAGAAACAAGAAAAACAAAGGAAAACAACAAGGAAGTTAAATATTCACAACAGCTTTTGATTCATAAAAACATTTAAAGCGTGTATACATATTAACACTGTTCTCAAAAGGCCTCCAATCCAAAAACAATACAGTAAACAACATTAAAGGAAAAATCAGATACACTTTTGCAACTTAAGTCATAACCTATGATTCATCAACTTTCGATTTAAAAGATACATTTAAATGGCATGACACTAAAAATCCTTCCGGAATGATTACTATAAGTATATACATGGCTAAGAACCGAGTGCGTATTTGATTACCTAATAGATGTCATTTGATTATTATAGACGACAATCATAAAATTGACCGTATTCGTATTCGTATTGCTGCTCAAATGTCAACATTTCAAATGCTAACTTAGCTATTTTATTTAAAGCTGTAATTTGTCTGCTTATTCAAGTATTACACAATGACTGGGGGGATCGATTTTGTTTGAAAGGGTTTGAATATTTTACTTTTTAGTGAACAGCAAAAACAGCAATGGTTGATGATCAGTTGAACTCACAGCAGTGTCAGATGTTTGCCGCAAAAAAATGAAGTCGTGGAAAGTACTATTAAAAATATAACTGCACTTCTACTCAAGAAGCCAATTCCGACGGATTCTGATAGGGTTTGGATTGACATCATCTAATCAGTGAAATATGAAGTCAGTTCCTACTTTTGAATTAAATTATGAATTACTTTGGATTGGCCATTAAAGGCGTAGTTATGTATATTGTATGACCGGTATATCACATTAAACGTTTAGATAACAAGTTTACGTGACTTTGTTAAGTAAAATTCTTTTATTTCACCCAATAACCCAATATTTAACTCAATCGGCGCTAGTGTCGATACAATTCCAATTGCAATCGGTCGGATTAAGCTTCGTGACACTGCACGTAGCACTGCCGGACCGATATAACTACGTATGAGTAACCTGACGTAAAGATGCCACTACCACCGATTAACATGATTGTATATGTAGTAACTAACTAAGGTTTTTCTAAGCGAAACCAATCTCAGACATTTTTGGAAAGTAAAGAATTCAGTCGGAACGCTTTCTAAATTCTTCACTGATACATTTTCAAATAGGTTAACGCAAGACCCTGCTGTTATGGGGTAAAAGTAAGCAGTGGCATTTATAAAAATACTTAATACCATTAAACTTCGTTGACCGTCCGTTCATTTTCAAATCAAATCAATCAAATCTAATAATTTACCAAGTGCTTTTAATATTAAATAAAAATGTAAGTAATATAATATACACATTTAAAGGCTATCTATCGTTATCAATTCTCATAAGACATTCTTAACAACACATCCCTAAAACTGGGATAACACGCTTTCGATTTAAAACATTTGTTCAAATGTCATGTCAATGTTTTAAGTACACAAAGCGATCAGTGGCAGTATTGGCTGGCAGGAACGATTGTTCACTTACCAAAAGACTGGTTAATCTGACAAATGAGACGGCGGAGACTACAAGACAATTGCATGGTGAAACTTCGCACTTCCCGTCTCGTTTAAGCAGTGGACCACTGGATACTCGCTTGGCAAGATTCCTAACAGGCATTGGTATTAGCGAACTCCGGCTGACAGCTTTGAGGACACCTAATAATGGAGGATATTTAAAATCGTGCATATATTTCAAACGAAAGAACCATTATGATAAACTTCATAGAATATCTAGTTCCTAAGACGCCTTTGGAAGTAAGTTATGGCAGTTTTGATTTCTCTGCGTTAGAATTAAAAGTTAATTACGAGCGCAACGAATTTAATAAAATTGAATTGATGAGATTTTTTGTACTTTGTTTTAGGGCAGCTTGTCTTCGAAAATACGGAATCATTTTCGTTGAATTACAAAATTCAAGAAGACGTAGCGTAGGTAACTTTTGATATCATTTTGGGAAAGTAATCACATGTACATTCGAAGAGCAATTATTTAATTGATCATTTGAAAATAATGTTAATTTATAGAATTGATATAATAATAAACAATAGCAAACGAGCATGCAGTACATATACCTTACCACACTTAACCAGAACACAGCAGCAGTTAACAAAACAGGCATTAGGCAGAAAAAGGTGTGGCGATGCTATCGTTGTAGTCGAATCACAGAGAGCCCTCCGACCTTTAGTACCATATATTTTGTAGGTACTTAAATATAAAATATAGGTTCTACGTTACCATCTTTCTTTATTGAAGGAACAGTATTGTGTGGAAAGGCTGTAGTGTTATGTAAGCCAATCATGATGTTTGCAACAACCAATTTGACATTTAATAAAGTGCCGTTCATGAGAACATTCATCTTGTACTTTAATATATTGGAACTAATAAAGAGAAAATCAACCTGCCCGTTAGTTCCTCACGAACCTTATTAGATAATCTTGAACATATAATTTACTTACTACTATAGGAT
>DWNY01000893.1:0-14176 GCA_018250635.1 Telegonus apastus | reverse complement strand
AAGTTATTGTATTACCAATGTAAACTATGTAAATAAAGTAAATTTCAATATACAATTAACATTTCCGTTTCACAACAATCAACTGATATGAAAATCCTTCAATATCATAGTAATGAGAACAAAAACAAACAAACAAGAGAACAAAGAAACCACAGCACTCGACGTCGCGTACGATTTTATCGTTCCCATTTTACCCAGAAGCCTCGATAGTGCTTAGCAGAATCAAAACTCATTCAAATCTAAGCAGTCGATACCCATCTGAAGTGCATCAGATAGACGTACGGCGGAATGAATCTCGCGTCGCAAAGAAATTGCATTTCAAACTGTTATCTGTATGCGATAGAGACGATACAGTTTGTGGTTTCGTCAGCCATTGTGAATTTGGAAACGATTGTCCGGTGATTTGTGAAGATCTCTGGTTATTTTCTGTGCTGGTTCTTCATAGATAAGACTTTACGTTTGTAAGCTCGATGACACAGGTAAAGTTACGTAAAATACTAGTATCTTCTTTTAGAAAAAAATAATCAGTGGGGCAATTTTTGTGACGGAAACCATTGCTTCAAACATAACATGAAGCAATGAGAGTTCTACTACATTTATTCGTTAATATTTTCTGGTTACTTTAATTAAATGAGTAGTATCTTCAACAGAGATTACCGTTCGTATTTTAGACTAGAATGGCGTAGACTAAGATTTTAGGTAATTACATTTTCGATAAACAAGTACTTTTGAACATTAAGGATATTTTTTATAAAAAATCGAAGTGCCAACGCTACACCTAGCAACGCATTTGTGTTTGACTTTATTTAGAACTACTATATCAACTTGCTAAATAACTGATGTCCCTGGGTGGCAGGGACCACTGATTACCTGCATACTCGGTCTGCATGCTCGATTCCCGTCCTTATAACAGAATTGTCTTAAAAACAAAAAACCCGACTGCTTACAATGATTGACTTTGATGTTAAAATTATATAGCCTATGCCACCTGATATGTATCTAACGACACCTTATATGTCAAAATCCGTCAAGTTGTTTGGGCTGTGGGGCGTACCAAAAAAAATGACATGCATACATACGCTCGAAAACATTACCCTCCTTCTGACGCAGTCGAGCAAAAGTATTCGTGCATACAAGTTCCTTCGTAATATGTAATACTTATCCGATAAAAGCGTACATTCAACGCACGTAGCGCCTGTCACGTAGCTCCTAATGCTGTATCAGCGCAATTACACTCAGGTGCTGGACCTCACACGGGGTTAATTAACAGCTGTCGATATTGGACGAAAAAAGCGCAGTTCGTATCTCAGATAACGCACACGATATCTGTGCCGGGCGTCTTAATGAAGAAATGCAAATTGTGCGCACCCACGCACGCGGCGCGTTTGAATCCTGCTCCTGCACAACCAACAAGCCCGGCTCGATGCCCCTACAAGCCTTATCGTCGCAGATAACACGCTAGGTGGCATCTCGAATTCCGAGATTGTTTGAATCGAGTGCGGTTTTGATAAGCTGTGCGGACTTATGTGTTATCTGCTTGTTTCTATTTCGAGGACAGGTTCATGCATTTAAAAGGTAGATCTTTTAGTTCACTACGGTTTTTATGAAATAAAAATCAAAAGGGATTATTATTGCCTTTAGCCTTTAGCCTTATAGGTAATGGACTGAAATGGGACGGAGCCTTGAAGGTCTACCTAAAATAACAGATGCGTCTCTACCTTCGAGGATTATGTTGGAACGCTTCGTTTGTTTCTACCTTTTTAATTCAACCTTTAATCTGTACCAAGATATATTAACAACTAGCTGACCAGGCGAATGTTGTTTTGCTATTTGTATTTAGAAGACGCCGATGTGCCATTTGTATAAAGAATTCGACGTAAGATAAGTTACTTCTGGTTTTAAATTGCAATAAGTTTTGATAGAGTGGATCGATTTTGATAAAATAAAGCCTAAATGTTAAGTTAAGAGTTGCACTATAGATATATGTATAGTTCGATGAATTCAATCCTGTTGTTTTGTCGGCAAGTAATTTTAAACACACAGACAGTGAGCCCACGTGACATTCTTATTACATATACACAGCATTCCAGCTGAATTCTCAGGGTATGAGACGCCATAATGATTGATTTTATCTAGGATTGTTGTTTGTAAGTTTTCCTTAGTAATAGTTTACTTTAAAGCCTCGACTCTTTCCACCTGAAGCTATAATGACGTCCGCATGCGCAGACGCTGAAGCTAAGTGAGCATTGATAAAAAGCGTAAATAATAACGTGGCTCCCACCGACACGGCTCAATGGCCAGCTAATGTGGGCTCGTATGGGAACATCGCGTGTGTGGATGCAAATGGCAGACCTCCGCTAAGTTGAAGAAAAACACTCGATAGCTCCTCACTTATTGATAACGATGCATACAACGCAAGTCACTAAATACACAATAAGTGAAATGTAAATGACAATTACGCTTATCGTAATAGATCTAAAGTAACGTCAAGCGTGGTCGAGAGTTGGATGGCTAGTGGATAAATCTTTCGTGCTTTGCAAAGCGTATCATGTTATCAAAGCCGAGAGGTTACGCAGAACAACTGTTAAAAATAACATTGAAATCCTATGTCGTTTGAAATAACTACAAGGCGTTGATCACAGGTCATAACGTCCTGCAGTTATAAAAAAACTAGAACCCAGCGGCAAGTTATCAAAAATGGTTGCATCCAAAATAATAATGACTATTTAGATTCTTGTGAATAACAGACAATTTCATTAAACAAACACTAGAGACGATAAGGCGATCAAACTTACAAACAATCCCTTTCCAGAGACCACAAGAGAAACCCAACGAAGGTATGCATCAGTAGTTACAAGATTGTTGCTTCTAAAAGCGGTAAATAAACACCAACAGAGACCTAGCGACTTTCTATCAAAGATTAATGGCTGCACCATATCGTCTGTGCCAATCTGGAATCTGTCAAGCGATATTGCAGTCACTCCTAACGCTCCGTCTTGCAATGGAGATCTAATATCTAGTGACGTCATACCGCGACGTCAAGACGTAATAACGCTGGTGACTGCATTTTATATGACGTCGAGTGAGATGTCACGGGCGTTAAATATAAGCGAGATTTTGTTGTAAGTAGACAGTTTTTAGGTTAAGGGAATGCTATGCCGAGTTGGTGCAGATCAATATTGTGTTATACAATATTTATTTGTAGGACTAAAGATTACACGTATCGTAAACAGAGATCCTTAAGAAAACATCAATATTTTGACCAAAAATAGCAAAATTTTGCCCATAAAAAATAATTATTTAGTTCGCAATGAAAAAACTGTTGATTATAATTAGATACTGAGTTGAGTTATAAATATAAAGATACATCCTGCAAACTATGTAAGGGTGTACCTATATCTGTGAAATACTTATATTAACCATATCATATAAGTCTACTTTTTAGCAATACTTTTTTAGCTGACATTAGCAATTCGATCATATGTTTTACTAATATTATAAAGCTAAGCTTGCTAATTTAAGCCAAGTTTGTTAGGATGGATGGATGTTTGTTACTCTATAACTTTTAAACGAGGGCATAGATGTGTATGTAATTTGGTACAAACTTAGATTATGGTCTGAAATAAAATAAAGGCTACTTTTATCCCGGAAAATAGGACGGTTCCCGTGATATAGGTTTGTTTTTTTATAGTGACGATACTTTGACATGATTTTTTTCAAGAATCACATAGGCTTATTTTAACCCCTACAACGTACGTTTCCCGTAGCATAGATTTTAGTTCTGTTTGAAAAAAAATTGAAATTGTTGAATTTGTATAGTTTGAATTGCATTATACATATCACGTTATATTTTAACTGCGAGTGCAACCACGGGTATATCTAGTGGAATGACAACAGGTGTTCAAAGCAGCGACCACTTACCACCATGATCATGCTCGTTTGGTTCAATTCCAAAAAAATGGCGCCTGCATTCAGTCGCTCTGACGCGGGATCATCGGAGCATGTTTTACGACTCGTAATTACACGATTGAAACATTCGCCGTGAGACAGCTTTTAGCGGCGTCTGTAATGGGGCCGTGCTTGAAAAGGTTCTGTAGATTATTTTAAGTTTAATCTATCGATAACGTAAGGCCATAAATGGTAAAGTAACGTAGTCATTAATATTAGAGTGAACGTTGTCAATTGTTTCAAAGTAGGATGAGTAGATCTTTGTATGTCACATTAGAATTAATAGCCATTTATAAGCACTTATTAAATATAGCGATGTATAATACAAAAGTAAGGTCTCTTGTACAAATGATTACACTTGAAGTGGTGAAAACGAAAGTAAATATATACAAAAAAATATATGACAACATATGATTTTAGACTGGTATTATCGCGGAATTGATACTTTTTATTTTTTAACATGTAACGCAACGTTTTTTAATTTTGCCGCTATTTTGACCCCAGTTGCATGATCGAACGACGATCCATGGATCGTGGTCATATCGGTAAAATTAAGAAACGTATCGTGAGTAACTGTTACATGTTAAAATATTAAAATAAGACAACAGTTTATAAAAACTTTTACACATCACATATTAAAATAGTCAATTTATATTAAAATGTAGTGAAATAAAATACAATAAATCGTAATTAAAAGTAATGTGATTACCGAAGTTTAGGTAATATGAGATAATATAATTTGACAATGCTAAAAATAAAATTAACACGAGAGCGCAAGGAACCCTAATTTTACGAGTTGGGTAAAAACTAGCTAATTAAAACATCACTCACATCAATTATTCGCTTGCACTGTCACGCGAATACTAACACTGCTTTTCAACAGAATACAACAATCTCGTTAGGTGTCAGGACGCTTTCTAAACTCACACCTAAATACATGACGTAACTATCCACAGTCTAGCATCTGCAACTGTTTCAACTTCAGCCTAGGCCTAGGCCTAATTTAGCCTCGGCTTGGAAATTGACATTGGAAAACCAGACACAAGTTCTGTTATTTTTAATTTTATGTGCGTATTGTTATCAATTATCACTTGTTGTAATAGTAAAAAAAACGTAAAAAAACACTGATATTTTAGTTACTGACGTCTAATTAGGATAGAGATTAATTTTCAGAAATCTTTCGTTACGTTTTTCATGTAATACTTTTAAAATTCGAAAAGCAAAAAATAAACAGCCTATCTGATGGTAAATGTCAACTGCCACCTATCGACATCGGTTAGATTATTATAGTTATTACCGTCTGAAAACGACGTTAAAACAGTTTAGTGAAATGTGTCTAACTTAGAACATCTTCCAAACAGACGTGCTACTCACGAAACCAATGTCAATTCCAATTTCAGTGCAATCCGTCAAAAGTGACGTCATTTCCTACCTTTTAAATTAATTGTGAATAACATTATATTGGCCATTAATGGCGTCATTATATTCCGTTATAGTGACCAGTATGATCAAATGTCATGTAAAAGAAGTTAGCTTTAGTTCACCAAATAACCACCCAATATTTAAAAGAATCGGCGCTAGTGTTGACACAGCTCCAATTCCAATCGGTCGGAATTGCTGCAGAATACAGTAGCGCTTAACATTGTTATAATCTAAAATAAATGAGGTAATAAAGTTGAATCAAAAACTACAATAATTTTAAAGAATAAATAAAACTGAGAAAGAATATTATCAAGAGAAATTATTAACAGAGTGATGAGCATTCAATCAGCGCATTCCTTACTTCTCATTATAAGTTCTTGGGCACAATGGAGGCGGACAAAGACCAAAATCTGCGTTAGCTATCGCCGATTAACGATTTCTTTGTGCCCCGACAATGGACCTCAATGGAGTTTGAGTATGTATTGCCCGATTCCTAAATTGACCCACTTTTCAAATTAATATCCCGATTGTATTTTAAATTTGGTTTGATTGTTTGTATATCAAGGGACAATCGCTTTTGAAGATTGATTTGGATGGATTCGTTTTTTCTTATTTAAAATTATGTTTATTCCTCAATATTAATTCACTTGAAAACCTCTTGAATTGAAAAGATAAAAAACCTTTATTGGGAAGTTACTGCAGTTACCAATATACGCAGCCAAGCGTTGTGAGTAGTTGGTAAAGCTATTTGTAGAGACGTATACTTCATACTAAACATATTCTTATCTTTCATACTAAACATATACCTAATTCTAATAGCCCTTACCGCCTCAGCTTCATAATATTAAGATTATAATTAAAAGTTTAAGTTTGAACAATAACAAAGATTCAATGGAGTAGAGTTTATTGTTTTGTCCAAACTTACTAAATTAATATTTCATAGTTTAAGGTAACGTCTTATTGATACATAGAAATAGAAAGAATGAGCTAAAGTGATCAACCCCAAATCCAAATGATAGGACCTACTTAGAAATCTTCGGTTATTCAAGCCCCAATACAAAAATTTTGCATTCGCCATGTACACGTTGATATCCGAACACTTTTCTTCTACCAATGAGTCTAATCTGAAGTTCATTAGATGTCCCTGGGTGGCAATTGGCATTTATCATCAGGTAGGCATGATCGTTTGGTACTTATATTTTTTAAATATTAGCCTTTAATTAGCCTTTAACATTTATGGGCAAGTTGGCCTAGTTGGAACACTCATAAGAAAACTGAAATATGTAATAAATAAAATAGAAGTTTTTACTTATTCCTTACTAAATAAATTAATCTCATTATTTGAGCTCATGTCACAATAATCATTACATATGTAGTTCTCGTTTTCTTTAATTAATTTTGAGTTAGAAATTTAAAGTACGAATTTAAAAATAATAATCCAACCTCACTGTCTCTGTTCCCATCCCAGAGATCTTATTTTAGTGTCAGAACAAACGTCTAGGTTAATCGATATGCTATTGGCGATAGGTGACCTGATTGGTGCTAGAACATTTGGCCGGTGATACCTATTTTTACATGACCTGAACTTTTGACCTGCGAATTTATATTTTCGAACTATTACATGAATTTCATCGTTCGTTAGTTGCTTATGTGAATAATTTAGAATATGTTAAACATAAAAGTTATTACTATGCTTAACTAAAATTCACTTTAAGATTAATTAATGGCCTACCTACCTTTATTGCGTTTTTTTACGTAATGACAAGTGGAGATGAAATCGCTTTGATGATATGATTACGGTCCCAAATCCGATGACAACTACAATCAACCTGAAATAAAATTGAAGCCCTGTCTTAGGCCACTAATGCATTACTCCCTCTGTCTGCTTTATCTTTCTGTAATGTCCCTTTGAACCTGAACATATAATGGTTTACATTGTTGGTCAAATAATTACCAGTTCTTGAGGGGCGTGGTGGTGAGGACGGCGGGGACTTCAGACTCCTCTCTACTACACCCCCAGCGGTGGTGTGTTGGCGCGGTGGTAGAAGCGTCAACAGTGTCAGCTTTAAAGACTATTATGTGCTTTTATTTAGGTCTATAAGCCAATCATATCATCAATAATTTAATCCAATCATTTCATTAAAAGGTGGTAGAACCACACGTGCGTCTACTCGGGTGGTACAACTGCCACACCTATTTTTGCCTTATAACAGCAGTGTTAAACGCAGCGGTATTCTTGTTTGAAGGGTGTGGTAGTGTGAAGGGAGACATACTTATTCGAGGTGTTCCAAATAAGTCCTCAGGGGTAGCAACGTATCTGTGGCCGATCAGGTAGGAATGTGATCTTATCTGGCGTTGATTACCAATCTCCATGAGTGGCAGTGGTCACTTACCATCAGTTGGAATCCATGTTCGTTTGCTACTTCCATTACATCTTTACAAATGTTTACTCGTGATATAAATGTCTTACCTAACTATAAGCTTTTAACATTTCAATACAAATTATGCCTATTTGTAATATTGCACAATTAGCTGCAAACAACCCACGCATAGGCCACGATCGAGCTTCATTGTTCGTTCGGATCGCAACAAGTGCGTCTATCTAAGCTAGCCTATTTGTTCGATCTAGCTTATTTGTACGATAGCCTATTTGTACGATATAGCCTATTTGTACAATTCTACCTTTGATTTACCGCCACGGCACCAGCTGGCATAAAAGTCAACCGACAATTACACGCAGAACCGTATTAGACATTAATTCAAAGCCTGACTCGCAATACGATGTCTTTTGATTCATGCGTGCGCCCAACTTTCGTGACAACGACTAAGGGCGTGGCCACACCACGGCAGCCTAAGGGAGCGACTGAAACTGTGATAAATTTGTAAAATTACTTAATAGACACGGATACAACGCAGATTTTTAAATTTTATGAAGTTTCAAAGTTTTTCGTTAATCACAGTTTTTGGTTATTAAGATTATATTAAGAAGCTTATTGCTTATGCTATTATGCTTATTAGATGCTTATAAGATGCTTAAGATGCTTATAAATAGAAATGTCTAATACCGTTCAAAAATATTTAACTAGTCTATATTTACTTCTTAGCAGTTTTCAGACAAAGGACACAGAATTTCAACATGATAAAACGACAATCGCTCACGTTCGCCCGAACTACACAGGTGTGCACGTAGCTTAATAAAGGCGCAAACAAATTAGATGCTTGAAAACTGACTTAACTTACCAACAAATAGATTACAAATTCGATTGATGGCAAATTTGTTTGAAACAAGCAAACGATAGCAATTGTCTTTGTCGTATTAAATTGATTTATGGTTCGGTCCGTCCGTCATACGATTCTCGGTAACGGTCGTAAAGCTGGTCGTATGCGTGTCGTGGTTTACGTGCTAGAGATGCGACTATAAATCGCACTTGATTTACAGTCGCGAATCTGCACGCTTCCTTATGGATTACTTAAAACGCATGCCATACGCTACAGATGGACTTTGTTGAATCTATAAGGAAATAATTAAAATTAATTATCCGCAATAAACACTAAACCAATGAGTAGAGACGTAGATTTTTTAAATATTTTAAACCCTCTTTATATCATTATTTACGACACACTTTATCAATTCTTATTTATTCAAATGATTCTTCCACCATCAAAAATCTATCTACTTGGCCCAAAATTCAACACGGAACTCTGCTTAGTCGTGTTAATCGTATGCATGTCCTTAATAACCAACGTGTCTCACGATCAGCCACAAGTCTATTAGTCCAAGAACCGAAATAGCCGTCGAATGTCAGACGAGGTCCGAAGCGAGGACTTGTCTGAATACTTGATGCGCTGCCGATCTCTGGACAAAACCAATTAGCCCATAACATGAACATAACACGTCCGTACCACATGAAGGCAGTAATATTTACTGGGATAGAGATGCAAATTCGACATGCGACACTTATGGGTTGATGAGTCGACAGGCCATGTTGCAGAATTTTCGTTTAGGGTGGGGTATGACCCAGTTGAAGGTCCTTTTATTAGAAGACGAAAAGATGGAATATAAAAAAAGTGTTTAAATAAGTCATAAGTCGGTACAAAAAATACCTCTTATTTCTGAAAATTTGTTACCGCCTTGGTGTCAGGGATGAACCTAAGGTTAACTAAAGGATTCACTAAAGGGCTCAATCCTCCGAATCAACCCAAAAGTTTCCTAGGCCTACTGCTACGCATCTTCATAAAATGAAATACATCAAAGCCATAGTGCCACAGCACTGGTCAAGTATGGAATGACATGTATAAAAGTTTTCTAATGAGATTTTTTTAGAAAACAGAGCTATGTGTCGATTTCGTCATAATGTAAAATTAAATTTTAGAAAAATTAAAATATGGTTCGCGTTCAGATTTCGAACTCAGTGGAATCCTTCATGGCCAGCAAGACTATAGGCTTGGACCGTTAATTATAAAGAAGCTCCTTAATCCACCAAGACAATAAAGGGTTGATTATCCTTAAATCGAGGGAATAAGATTAAGTTAACTTTGATACAAAGAAGTTTATATATAGTTGCGGACACATCTAAGCTACTGTCAAAGCTATTAAGCTCTCATGTTCTGAAATAGCGCATCTAATTTAAGACAAGATATGTTTGGAAAAGCAACTGTCCCGTAAGTACGACATCTGGATAATATTCATTTCTCTAATTTTAACACAAAGACACAAACATAAAATACAAGAATTACTCGCGGCTTAGTCTACTTTCTGTAGTTCCGATATTGCCCGTAGCGTTGTAGCAATAATTATTCAAAAGATATCTGGATTTTCGGGAACACACGGCATACTAGTTAAAAACGTCTACTTAGTTAAAAAACGAACTAAATAATTATTTATCGGCGTTACAACGTACCTATAGGACAATAACTTCTAAGACCAATCTAGACCAATATATTGGTCTTCCCATTTAGTACTATTAGTGTAGCCAAAATAGCTCTAATGTAAGACGGGATCCAACGAGCGAGGCTCTTGTCCCCTGAATACTTGATGTGCTGTCGACAGGACATTGTCGGTGACATCGTGACTGGATTATCCAGGAATTGGTCAGACTAATTGGAGGTTAAACAGGTAAGAACGTGGTAGATGCTCCTGCTTCGAGGAATAGTTTCATGGAAACTAAAAGCAGAGAAATCAAAAGTGTAAGTTAGTGACAAATGGGTTGCTATCTTTAAAGTCTATATTGGAAACAAACAATGCTATGGGTGTCACAGCAATCTGATATAAAGAGTCTTAAGTACCTACGTTTTTCCAAAAGTGAAGTAGCAAATAAGAATGTAATCTCTTTCAAAACCCGAAGAAAAACCTTAACCATCGATGAAAAAAAAACAGAACATCGTAAGTCTGTCTTCGCCGAAACGACCAGTATAAGTAGAACTCTCGCGTCTCGCTAGATACACTCAACACCAGCACAAGTCTCGCTCCCGTCATCTTTACCATTATACGTTGCTATAGACAAGTTTAGTACATCAATCAGGCGAAAGTAGCGCGCGTCGCTCGTCACTGGCGACAGTCCGGAATACGCACGTATTAATTACATGTTCTCGGAAACACCGCTAATAGCCCGCAGGAAACAACAGCAACCATTTGTTACCTGAACGTTCGACGCGCTTTACGGATTTTTTAAATATTATAAAAGAGTTGACAGTCTGTGTGTTAGTCGTGACAGTCGGGATAGCCACTAAACATGGGGGCATCCGGTCCCCCATATAAGCTCAGCGAGAAAAAAAATGAGAAAAAAAATTGGGAGACTTGCTACCAATTCCAAAAAATCTGTGTACGATAAATATCAATTCGTAAAGCGGATCGTTAAAGTTACTAACCTGATGAAATCTAAAATTTGTAACCAAAGATATTCTATTACTAACCCAAGTATTTAGTTTTTGCTAGCTAAATATGTAACACAATGTTAGCTAAATGTAATAGCATTATAAAACTTTACGTAGACCTAAACCCATGGATATCTGTAAGACCCACACGTGACAAAACAGTCAATGCGGCTTGAATCTAGGCTATACGGGATCACAACAATATGAATATAGTTTAATATTTTTATGCACTTACATTGGTCCAAAATTATTCCATGACAGCCACCGGATCAAAAACTGAAAGTAGAAAAAAGAATATTAAATTTTATTATTACAGCATAATATTATAAAAAAATACAAAATTCTACTGTCTACCGGGGTTTTCCCCTCCAATATATTCCGTAGGGGTAAAAACACAAGGGAGACCTAACTGAGGATGATCCAAATTTAGAGCGTCCAATGTCTTCATACATAGTTTTCAAAATATTATATTTTACAAGCAGGTAAAGTACCTATTCCTTTGATGCTGTCAGTACAAGAAAAAGAGTTTTAAACATTAAGACCGGCGCCATCCAGCCCATCAATTTGAATTTACAGAGAAAGTAAAATCCAGGTTCAAGTAAATAAATACTGAGTAAGCATTAAACAGTCAGATGCAGTTAGTTTCGTGAGAGGACTCCATCAATTACGACCTCGTAAAGTCAACTCATAATCTTTACAAATCATCTGCATCGGGATCAGGCCGGTCATTATTAAGTTTATGTGATTTTTACTATACGTATAAATGTATTTGAACTGCGACTTTTTACCGCCTAGTCGAGAGATGGCGCCAATAGGCGATTCTAAATCACACTATCAAAGTTTTCTAAACGTGTATACGAGTTACGATCTAGCGGAGCACGGTTACTCCCGGTATCACCAAATTATATCTGTCTATCTACATTTACATATATGTAAGCTAGCTGCATGGAAGATTTCCTGTTACTCTCATGCATAACTTTTCTAAATTAGATGCAATCAATGACCTGCCCAAATTTTATCAAATTTCATTCACAAAACGTGAAATATTGACGTGTAATCATTTTCCTAGCAAATGGCACGCAATTTCTGTATTAAAGCAATTTAACTTCGGATGTTTTTAAGCGCTATTTAGACAATGGATTTGTATGTTGTAAGATTTTAAAACATTACCGACATAAATTATAACATACACACTCATATGTTCTTAAATCACGCACACCTCACCTCAAATACTCAAGCGCGCATTAATTATTCTATTCAAAGATGGCGGCCCTGTTTACTTTGAGAAAATTTACAACTGGCAGCCAATACACAGCTCCAATAAGCCATAACTCATCGAACACGTGACTAATTAAAGTAAGATTGGTATTGGGAATGGGTTTAATTAATTTTTAGCCAGACGTCGGCGTAAAATGATGGCAAATACTTGAGCATACATAGTTTTGTACAAATTGGGTGTTATATCGCCTTAACTGGTTGATTGCAATGGTAACTGGTAATGTGTACAGTTGACTGAATATTAACTAGTCCGATATTTATAGAAGTTTTATAAAGTTGCAGATAATGAAGTAAATTTAAATTTATTTAAAAAATATTTTAAACGAAATATTATTTTTAATACACAATTTAGTTTCAATTATGTCCGCAGATTATATATTTAAATCCTACATGACTAGAAATATGTGAATAAATATTAAAGTAAATCTTAATAATATTTCATTTAAATTAATAAAGGAGTAATGCCTGTATTTAAGCTTAACTTGCAAAGTTCCAAGAACATTAATATCATTCCGAGTTCCAAATTAATCGCCGACGTTCCCTGAAATCTCAATCGACCGGGGTTCGATCCCGGCAGCGGTCATAAATGTTATTCGGGCCGTAAATAACCGAAATGTTTCGGAGATAAATCATCTTTATGTAAATAGGTAGGTGCATGCGTCCGCGCAGTATTGAAATGACCACAGTTTAAGTTTAGCAGTGATGTCAGCAACTTTTTGGTTTGATTTAAATATCGGTTTGTTTCTTTGAGATCGAATATAAACAGAATGATAGAAAGAAAGAAAGATGTAAAAACATACGGAAGCTTACTGGATACTTTCATGGTATAAAAATATTTCTTATAGGTACACATATAACCATTCACCCCATTAAACTTTAAATTATATTTTTCGTGAATAATATGTAGCTAAAAGTTTATAAATCGAAATCTACCTAAATATTGCATAAAAGAGCGGTGATTGCCTAATGGTTGAAACTTGAAACTCGGCCTCTCAATCGGACAGACCGAGGTTCAAATCCCAGGCACGTATCTCTGACCCTTTTGAAGTTATGTGCGCATTAGAAAATAATTATCACTTGCTCTAACGGCGAAGGAAATAACCGTGAACAAACCTGCACACCTGAGAGTTCTTTTAAAAAAAGGCCTCAAATGTGTGTGAAGCCTACCAATTCGCACTTGGCCAGCGCGGTGGACTACGTCCTAAAAGCCCATTTACCCATTAGATTAGACCCATTTAGAGGAGACCCGTACCCAGCAGTGGAAAATGCATCTTAATATTCAAACTATTAAATCAAATGTCTTATATTAATTAGTACCATTACAAGCGTGACCAAAAGTGGAATCGATTCAAAATTAATTAAGTTAATTACAATAATTTATCTTAACGTCCCTAATTAAGATGTTATCTAAGATTAATACAAATATTTGCTAGAAAACTGACTTTTTATAACTTTTCGACTTAAACACTCATATACCTAATTTATAATAACAAATTATTTAGCACTTATTTTAATATAGGTACAGTACTTAACTTTCATTCAGGCACAGTTAAATAATTGGTGAAAAGAAAACACTTTTCATACATTATGAAAGGTAGAGCCACAAGTTTCGGTGGAAGGTGGCGGATACCATCTTAGTCTTCAAGAATAGCAC
>DWNY01000892.1:0-14180 GCA_018250635.1 Telegonus apastus | reverse complement strand
ACGTCTGTAATAACCCCAGATAAGGTATGAACCTTAACTGAGGTTCACCAAAGAAGTGTCGCTATCCCTGAGGGCCGAGTTGGAACGCTTCGCATTAATAGGTATGTTTCAATTACCATACTCTTCAAACCAGAACAGCAGTTCTTAACACTGCTATTACTGCACTGGTAGAAAGAGGTTTGACGGTAGTGCCACTGGAGTCGAACCGGAGCGGAATTTTTAACCTTCAATAAATTTCTACTTTCGTTCTAGGGTTTATATTTAATATGTAACAAGAAATCTTAGTAAGGGAATCAACCCCTTTTATAATATACTTTACACTGAATAGCGGAATTCTCAAAAAATAACTTAATATTAAAATAAGCCATTGTAACTGTAATTTAAAATAGATAACCTATTTCCTAGGTAATACTGTTACTAGAAATAGAAGTTATACTCGTAAGTAATCTAATCTCCCTAATGCACTTATGTTGCTTAAGCTCGAACACACTAGAAGATATGTGAGACCGCTATTTTAAGATCGAGTGGGAAAATTGAATGAACTTTAAACTAAAAACTAGAATGTATGGTTACATATGATTATATTAATTTAATACATTTTGAGATTAACGATGAACGATGAATAAAGTCGATGGACTAAAGTGCGAAATAAATGGAAAGAAATAATGACAACACTTAGAAATGGCTGTAAAAGTATGTAGCTAGTAATAGCGGATGGTATTTTTATCTTAGTAAATAATATATACTAGGTATTTGCTTATGGCGTAATGAATATTTAGGGTCAATTGCCTACCTATGAGTATGGAGGTATAAAACTAGGGCAAAATTTCCTAAAGCCAAAGAACTCATTCGCCCATATAAATATTTACATTACAATGAAACTATGCAGGTGTTGTAATGTGTTCAAACAACAATGATTCATATAGGTAATTATATTATCGTATCCCTTATTGATGTTTCTTGTACCGAGTTTCATAATAACATCGCCATTTTATCTTAATAAGATCTTGAATGTTAATGAATTCTAATAGCAAAATCGAGTCTCGCCATTCCATCCATCAATGACTAACATTACAACAGTGGTTATTAAAGGCAATACGTTTCTAAGAAGCGTTAATACATACACGAAGGCTTCTAAGAGGTAGAGGTCAGAGGCGAGGTACATAAAATTTAACAGCTGTGCATAATACGGCGGTCCTTCTGCGAACAATAACCCGCGAACAATTTTCAAAATGATACAATGCAAAAAAGGTGAAAAAAATAACCATAATGCTGGTGATTTCTCATAACAACCCTCGGGTTCCGAGGCTCGGAGGCTTCCAAGGATTAATTACGCGTTCCGAGTAGGGCCGCCACCGGGCCCATTCGATTCTCGGTAAACTCGAATCGAAAAAGGAGCAAAAACGGTCGCGGCGTTCCAAGAACACGCATACCTGCGCCCGCGCAACCATCCCACCTTGTTCCGATGTTTCGATCCAAAGCACATTTTCCTAGTAGTTCTTGTTCGAGCGAATATCTCTCTTTTTCATATTCCTGCTTGTTCTATTTCTTATTTATTGAAATCCTCGCGTTGCGTTTTAATACATGTCTATTACACATTTTGTAAGCAAATTTCTTCCATTTATTTCCTTGCAATGGATTGGAACTAAAATACTATTGAATGTAGTGTAGCAATAATACCTTGAGTCATTTTATGTAAGTAAAGTTAACTTAAAAGGTTAGTCCATTCGCTCCTTTGTTTCATAATGTTCATCGTATCAGGTTAATCATACGTAGATGTTGATGTTATTGAAAAATGTGAAATGGCATAACTAAGTGAAAAAGATATATATAAAGACAGAAATTTAAAATTAAGTAAATGAAATTAGATTGAGCGAGAAGTAGTTTATGTATATGTAGACATTACATTTTACAAATACGAACGATGAAATTGGTCCGTTTACATTTATGATAGCAATGAGTTCTTGTTAAATGTTCGTTATACATGCATTGTAAGAATCCTAACATCGTTTTCGAGATAAACTTTACCTGGTAGCATGCATAGTCAGTCGGCGTCGATAGTACAGGTTTCTGAGAAGAACTGCATGGTATGGCCAGAATGCATTAAGCAACAATGGATGCGATGTAAAACGTTAAAATTATAATACCTAACGTTTTCATTTTATGCATATAATACAAATCATATGTATAACTTATACAAAGACGATATCTTGACTTTTACGTGTTAGATACATAATACAACTTCGTACTGTTTTTAAGCTTGTAGATGTTTTGATTAATTACCTATATTTGGGAAATTATGGGGATTACTTTGCCTATGGACTATTTGTTATGCAGGGTTATTTACTTATTTTACGTGGTGAAATATAACAATATCATTGAAATACCCATATGTTTTTTTAACACCTGGCATAAAATGATGAATCTAATACTAATTAAATTTAAGCACACCTTTTCATTCTATAGACATAAGAAACTTGCGTGTAGTCTATTTGAAATATAACTATACAACTATACTGTATAATCTTTCCCGAGATTGGCATCAGATACGTTGTTACCCCTGAGAACTAAGTTCGAAAATCTTGTAAGTGTTAACTATCATTCTTAAATGCTTAAAACTGCTGATATAAGGCTGAAATACGTGTGTCGATGGAGCCTCTGAAACAGAAACACAGGTATTCTAAAGTCAATAGTACCTTCTGATAATGCAAGCCGCAACGGAATTGATTTACCTAAAATTAATCGGTCACTGCCTTTTTATACCTATAGGGGGGATTTATCTAAAGATCGAATGCGTGGGTGGCAAAAATGAAGACTTCATTATATTAACTTCAAACAATAAAGTATAGTATTTATCCATATATATCTAGTTTAGTTTAAGGGGAACCAGCGTTCTATAAAGTTGGTTAAAGATTTGTGCATCACAGACCATTACTGTGATGATACCGGATTTTTATCAGGATAAAGAGGGATTTTTCGAGCGTATGTATGAATGATCAATTTTTTGGCAATCCCACAGCCCTAACGGCTTTACGGACTTTAACATATGGGGTATCATTAGAAACGTCTCAGTTGTCATAATGATATATAATTTTTAAATATGGTGCCTGCAAACGGAGAAATGGGACATGGGGTGTATGGGACGAATTTTTTTTAACATTCAATATGAGTATCAAATGAGTATGCGCATCAATTAATTGTAAGCAGTTGGGTCTTTTGAAAGCTTTTTGTTTTTAAGATATCTAGGTACCTAATTCACTAGTTTTAAAGTCGGTTAAAAATGAAATATCAAGCCCCATTCATTTCTATCATGGAATCGGTAGGACATATCCTAATTAGTTAAATAAAGAGCCGGGCGCAAAATAATTATGTTTGTGGTTTATTTTAATTATTCGAATTACGTCATTGAATTTTACATTAATAATGAGGCAACGGACCATTACATAAAGTACTAAATAAATGTCGAATTTTGTGGTAGGTGGATACGTACTTTTATTATAAAAATATAAACTATGTATATAAGGTATTCGCAAATCAAAGTATCTGTGACCAAAATGAAAATAGGTATTTCAGCGCTTATGGTTGGTTTATTTTTTGTTTGAAAATATAAGACAAGCGTACATCCTAAAACAATTATTATCTACCTTCATTTAATTAAAAAAGTCAAAAGCAGATGCATATCAAAAATTCTATGTATTGACTATATAGACTTTTCGATATCTTTTTTTTTTAAACGCTCATAGCCCCACAGTAGGATTTTCTCCTGTGTCGTGGTTGCCATGGAAACAGAACAGAAATGTAAACTCATCATTCAGATAATTGTCTAGCCGTGGATCTAACCTGGAACCCACTGTGCGTCAGACCGGTATGGTGACCGCTACACCACGTGGGTCGTCAAATCTTATATTTCAAATGTCAGTGCACCTACTCTTAAATCGCGTGCCCTTTAAAAAGCGTGCTATAAAACTTGCAAAGTGAGGATAGCATGAATAGAAATACAGTTACTAATAGATATTTCAATACAATAAAATTAGACACATAAAGTTCTGGGAAAATGCCGTAGAACATTAAACGCCAACAATAGACCGGCCGCTCTTAAAATAGCCGCGCAAAAACCATTGTCTCCTTGGAGGATAAACAAAGGTATAAGTTCCCGGTAGGCGATTTACCTCTGATGTTCCCGGTATTGAACAATGCGGTATTGTTGGTTGGATAAAGACAGCAGTAGCAATCGTGAGAAGCGAACAATGCTATCCAGGTAACCTTCCAAATGCGGGATTCAAATGAAACGTTACAAACATTGTTCTAACCTAATTATTATATTAATAACCATGAAAGGTTTCGACGTTAACAATTGATTTACGCGACGCTTTTGGGTGGGCTAAATTAGGTAGTTTTGGGATAATTAAAAGGTAAAGCTTTGTTTATTTTTAGACCACAGGGCAAAGGCAAAAGCAAATGCCGACAGCACCATCTATTTAATACAGAACGTAACTTATAAGTCGATAAGCCACCTATTGAGTCCAAAAGTAAGTACCTATTTATTTCATTATAACTTACCACACTACTTAAATTGTAATGAGTGGTTTCGAAGAGCGAGTACACAATGACACGCGATTTAACTATATTAAGATGTTGAATATGACATCAATACGTGTTTTCGGTCGACGCAAACAAATTAGCGGATTAATTAATTCAGAAATAGGTTGTGTAAGCTTTTCCTAGACATTGAAACGCTCCAAGAATCGATGATTGAATACACAAATTAATATCTCGTTTGTAACGATTACAAACGTTTCGTTCTGAGGAACCGATGTCGCGTGATGGCGCGCTAATTGTTTTCGAATGAACCGCGATGTCATTAACACAACAACTCGTGTAAACATTAACATATTTTACTGTTTCCTATTATTGACCCGCATTTAACAGTTTCCTATAAATAGCGTGGACTTGTTAGTGTGCCTTTCGCAATTTAGCTCCGGGTTCAACAGCTCATTTATGTCATACATTTTTTTTATTCAAGAATGAGCACGCAGCCCACTTGATGGTAAGTGGCCACGCCATCCATGAACATCTGTAATCAACCCCAGGTAAGATCAGTTCTACCTGACCGACCACAGATGCGTTGCTATCCCTGAGGACTAAGTTGGAACGCCTCGAATAAATATCTCCCTTACCACACCATTCAAACTAGAACACAGCAGCACTGCTGTTATAAGGTAGAAATAGATGTGACGGTGGTGTCCCCACAAAGATGACCACCTTTAATGTGCATTACGAAGCTTGAATCTTTGAACGATTTCGTCTGCATGATTGTCAACATCTGGTAGTATATTTCGTTACTCTTCAATCCTTGCTATTCCTTATCCTTATATCCTTCATACTTTCAGAGTAAGAGAGGTTTGGCTCAGAATCCACCATACTGGCCAAATGAAGACTTCACACATGTTTAAAACTCTTTTACAACTCTCAGACGTTTTACAATAACTATGGTTTTCCTTCTCCGATAAAACCAGTAATAATTCGCTTTTCAAACTAAACCAGGAATAATCCTACATACTTATAACTCACAAGCTCAATTAACAAATTATGCAACATGTTAACAAATTATGTAACCACCCTGCTATCGTTAAAGTCGTGCAATGGTTTCGCATCTTTCGCAACGCAATAATTATGCGAACACATGCATTAGCTTTCAATATAATGTAGGTAATTAGAGGTAGCGTATACAAAACAATGTAATATACGGTAGGTATATGTACGCATTTACACTTTAAAAATATTGCCATTATTGCCGATATTTCGACCCAGTTGCATAGATCGTGGTCACGGCGAAACGAAACTGTTTCGCCGTGACCACGATCCTAGCAACTGGGTCAAAATATCGGCAAAATTAAGAAACGTATCGTGAGTACCCGTTACATGTTAAAATGTATCAATTCCGCGATAATACTAGTCTAAAATCATTGCCATTGGACAATATATTATATATTACTGCCCATTGAATTTAATTGAATTCTTTGTAATATATAATACTAGGCGAGTAGGTAATATTAGGTAGGTATATTTATATTTTTCTAAGGTTTCTTTTATATACGTACCTACGTCTTATAAGATATTGTGGATAAAATCGCGGGGTATGATTAGTCTTAAAAGTTCTAGAGACGATGCAATCCATAACATTTCATCAATTGAGGTCATTACCACCAAATACCGTTTTTGGCAATTACAACCTATCAACCATTAGTAATAGTTAAGAGGAAAAGAAATATGGAGGTTATTACCCGAATGAATACCCATCTCCTGATAAACCACCGTTATTTCTAACTAGATTGGATGATTTTGTGTAATCCGCTTTCGGTAGGCAAAGGTCATGAATATTTGATGTGAGCCTGCCCACCCCTATATACCTACCTAATCTCTGTTTGTACTTTATAGTGTCCTTTCTTGATTTTCCCCTGGACAAATAGTAGCTTATGGTAATGTCTACAAAGTGGGGTAATTGAGGTTTAATACAATAGGCATTATAATGAAAAATAATTATAACGGTGCCATGGACGATCGCAAAGACGGATACACGAAGAGCTAGACCCAGAACTGATATCTAAAATCATCGGTAAAATAATTGTCTGGCCGGGGATCGATGACGGAACCGTAACATACCGGTATGATAACCACTCACTTATCGTGACCGTAACTTAATATTTTTTAGATATCTTTATGACAGAACAGGAGTAGCAGTTGCTAAAATGTCATATTTGTGATGATATCCAAATTATAAAAAACCAAACGAGCACATAGGCCACCTGATGGTCAGTAGCTACTGCCCCTCATGGACAGCATAGAATTACAGTCCTGCCTGAAATCGTCCATAGTGTCATAGATATGTTGTTTTTGAGGAATGAGTTACTCTGTGTTTGCCTCTTGATCATACCCTTCGAATACCTACATTAGTTACCTACCACACTATCGTTATTTGGCAAAACATGGAGGCGGTGCCAGAGTCGAACCACAAAAAGTTCGACCATCTTCAAAAAGTCCTTTAAAAGCAATATAAAAATAAGATACATTTTAGTTTTATTATTTGTTTACGAGCGTTGATCTCTAGAAACCTCGAGCGATGAGCATGCGTATCATCCCATACGTAATGCAAGTTGATGACCCGAAGACCTCGGTGATATCGGTTGGCGCCATATGTATGTGAGCTAGCTGTTTATTCCATTTAAACGACCAGCGCCGTCGTGATCGTAACGACTTTCAACTGACTCGATGGAATGTTAATGTCGTAATACCTACCATAACTTAAATTACAAAGAAACTATCTTACCTGGTAGCTTGACCACCATTGGAGGTGCGAGGGGATGATTGGGATCCAATGTAAACGCCTTGAGTAACAACAGAACACGGAAACACACAGTACCACTGGTAATTACTAATATTTCCTCAAATCCACTTTATTACCGTTTCGCTTCTCGGTAAACTCTTTATAAGCAGTTTCGTAGAAGCGAAGTGCACAGGAGAAATTAATTTGCAGAAATCGACGCCGCCGGCGGCCGTCCGTCCGCGTGCCGTCGCAGAAACGTTTTCTAAGAACGCGCACATTCAATTTCACTCAATGTCGGTGTATTTATCACAGATAACGATATCGCCGCGGGAGGTGAAAGTTCGGCGTGGAGAGCCGACGCAACGTAGTTCCTCTTTCATGAACGAAAGTCGACTGGCAGCGCGTCGTGCACGCCGCACCGAGCTATAGTTTATGTATATGCGACCGATACACGCTCGACTCGCCGTCCGTTGTACGCAGCGCCGGCACCGCCTAGTGAGGCCGTGAGCGACGCGCCCGCACTTCCCAGAATTACCAACCTTGGCGCTTCTAAGAACTAACTCGTGCCATTGTCACTAATTTATATAAAACTTAAGCATATAAGCACGCCAGCGTGCAGTACTAATACCCGTATTTTCGATCGTGAATCTAATTACGGTGACTTATTATTATGGCATCGCCGTAACTATTCATCGTCCGTGCCGACCCTATACCTATCAAACGTGGAAGTAATAAAAGTCAGAGAGGTCATTCACTCTTGATCTATTTTGTGATGATACCCGCGCCTGTAAGTCTGTCTACAAGTTATACAAAACAGGAGTTAATACATCCGACATTCAGACAATATATTAAGTTTAGCTCAATAATAATGGAGTAGGACAGTTCGTTCATCTGGATGGGCGCTGTCAATCTAGTTTAATCCAATTGTATCCGTACAGAAGTGCGTAGTACGAGTACGAATCGTTAAAGACCCAGGGATCATATTGGCATAAACCTGAAAACTTCCAGAGATAGTTAAATAATTATGCTTCTATAGTTTCTGCACGGTACGTAATGGTTAGTGGTCCAGGAAATTTGGACTTAAAACACGCTCAATATAAAATTAATGACCCTCGCTAAGATTGTCAGTATTCTGGTAGCTACGGTCAACAAAACAAACAACATAATTCAAGATAGATCTGTTCTTTGTTTCTTTCTCATATAACTTTCATTCGGTTAAGAACTCTAAGAAATAAATTCACAGTCAACATAAGAATGCAAAAACAAAAAAAATAACAATGTGCAGTATTAGTAAAGTAACAATGTCCAGTAAAGTAATTTGTCATCCTGGATAGAATTTTAGTTAGACTAAGTTTTCCCACACTACGATAACTTGATACTATCGAGCGGAACGCGTCATGTTCCCTCATCGGTTTATAATACATAAAGTCTTCTTAAGTTATCAGTCACGTCTTCCCGTGTTTCCTTCGCCATAATAATAAGGGGTAAACCCTTTGTCGGCGGAACAGTTGTGCACAACGACGCACTCAACTTTATTAAGACAACCCGTTATTTTAACTTTTTTTAACTGTTCCCCCTGTTTTGTAACGATTATAAATACGATTTTGTATAAGTCGTATTGTTAATCGTTAAAAAACAGGGTGAACAGTTAAAAGAAGTTAAAATACAGGTTTTGTAACGATTAACAATACGACTTATATAAAATCGTACTGTTAATCGTTACAAAATTAATCGTTATCGTAAAATTATCGTTAACTGAAAATGCACTTAGCAACACTACATATAACTTTACAAATAATGAATACAGAAAATGTACCAAAAGTAAATTTGTCACCTCTTGCAACGAGTAATACAGGTACTTATCTTTATTTATTCAGTTAATTGTTTTTACACAATCGGGTTCCTTGTATTTACATATTTTTCTAATTTCTTTAGTTTTTCATCGTTATGGAAAATGTTCACAATGTTCAAAATTACTGCTGACAGATATGATACTGTTCTTTGGTGTATAGCCAATATACGGCTCTTTCTGTATCAAATAGAGATTCCAAATCGTTCGATCCCGAACGATCCTAGTAGCAATTAAATTTAACCATCGGAGCTTAACAAACTGTTCAGCTGAATAGTTATCAATAAATAGTGAGCAATTATTTATTATCTACAGCAACAGCATTTATCAGTACCTAGTGAATAATTGGTCATTATTTATTCTCTGTACAACTAGTTTAGACGCTGAAAATAACTGTTTTAAAAATATGCACTATGCGGTTAAGTGTCGCGTCATCAGTTAATTATTTCAATTATTTGAGCACGAGTGTGATTGTTTTGACGGTAAGAAATTTCCCCCTCAACAAAAAAAAAATGGGCTTCAGTGGCAGAATTCCGCTCTTCCGTCGTTCAGAGGACACGTTAAGAGGTCGGTCCCTGTTATCATTGAATAGCGGTCGTCAAACCTCGTCGGAGGCCTTATGGGCGGTGTGAAATCATCCAACACGGGTTGGCCACTAACCCGTACCCCCTTCAACACGCATTGCAGCGTGGTGGTTACTCTAAGCCTCTCCCAGTTGTGGAAAGAGATCCGTGCCCAGCAGTGGGACATTTCCTAATCCGCCACTAGTCACGCAATGATAAGATCACGTGAACATTAAAAACACTAGAAGTACCTATTCGTAGAATTCAGAATGCCACTTCTCTTGTATTTTCCTTGACTGTAAAACTACGCGATATTTACTTCGCATTATGAAATGGGCTTATCTTGATTTTATCCGGGTCTCTAATTATTGTTTTAAAGGTGCTAGTCTCCTTGTAAATCGAGTCTGGAGGTACTATATTGCACTAATCAACTTAGCCGTTACTTCGTTAGGTAGTACTCAAAGCTGGCTTGAATTTATAGATGTGAATAGGCAGCAAATACTACTAATCGAATCCGATGGATTGAATGTTCGTTTACTACGCCTATAATATTTAAAACTACCATTTTCTACTCTATAATATATGTACGTATGTATATAATATCATTTATCATTGTTTTCAGACCAACAAAATGTTTATTGCAAGATAACTGCTATCAACATTTAAAGTACTACTAGAGGAAAAACGGAAAACACTTGGCTGTTGGCCAACCTTTCATGGACAGCTGTTGGCAGGGCAATTAAATTTATTTAGAGACGTTTAGAATCAACAGAAGGATTCTGATAAACGAAAATATTTCAGCGACGAAGAAAAAACAAGAACATATTTTTTATAATATGTGCTATCGAAATATATGGTGAAGGGCAACTGTCTATCAGTGATCAATTCCAGATAGGATATTAGGATAAGATATTTGCCTGATGCTGGCCACGGATGCGTTGCTTCTCTAGAGGTAAGGAATAAGTTTGAGCGCCTAAGTGATCGTATCAGTCGAGTTTCAGAGGACCACTTTATTTGATTGCCTTAGAACCTCATAAGGGAGATATACGTATAAAAGTCGTTCCTTAGTCTCGACTCTGAAATAGTGGTGGTAGCAACGATTTTGGGCGTCCTCAAGATTTTTAATCCAATCTGAGGTTGATTACAGATTTAATATTGAAGTTTATCCGCCCCTGCCGACCTATGCAAGTCTATATTTTAGTTTCAGACAGAGAACCGCGGTACCAGTAAATCACAATTTGGTGCCGCCCCTAAAGTTAGAGAAAATATATAGTCAGGATAAAATAGTCTCCGCAGATTTGCAAAAACAGGTCGTCCGAGATGATTTGCCGCGCCTTGAATCTGTCGCCTGCTCAGCTTAGTGGTAAATCTGCCACTGCTTCATGGGTAGGAGTGTCTTCGTACTATCGTATCATAAGCCAGCATGCTCGCTTGCCACTTTTATATCATAAACATTGCTACTCAACTTGGGTATCCATTGTGACATGGGCGCATAAGGTTGACCATGCGTTTCTACCCCTAAGGACTAAGTGGAAACGTCGTGGACAAGTATGTCTGTATCATATTGACACGTATGTCTGTATCATAGTAACACTTTTTTGTTAAAAAAATGTCTCATTCAATGTAATCCCTGTATCTACTTCGTGAGATTTTATGTGGATCGTTGGTCAGTCTGATTGCATGGTAACAAGATACCCAATGCTATCATTTTGATTTACAACCGCCATTGACTTGCAAGTAGGGTTATCATAAGATAATCTTGATAAACTATATTTTTCAGAAAAAAATGACAATTTAAAATACAAATATGTAATTGAAATCTATTTATAACTACCTGATACCCGTTAAAGAAGTAAAAAAGCCTACATTAATATGTGCCAGATAGCAACTGACATTAGCGCCCTCGATAGCAGCCACATGCAAGTGGAGCGAACGCTAATGGTTTTTTAAAAAAAGGAGCCTAAATTACGCCTTAGACCTTCAGCTATCTTTCAATGAAAGTCCCGTCAAAATTGGTCCAACCGTTTAGAAGATTACCTCAGTCAAACAAACAGACAAAAAAATATATAATTGTATTTTTCATATGCATGTAGTCAAAACTTGTTATTATGACTTCAATTTTATTTACTAAATGATAGATAAAAGCAGCTTATATTTTGCCTGACATTTAATTCTCTTGAAAAAAAACGCTATTTTAATTAAAAAATATTTCGTCACTTGTATCAATTTCACTTAATTAGCCTAATCCGAATTGAATCTAATTTTATACTTATTGGTATTTCTGTGCTTACACATAACACCATACAGATAAAAACATGTATATACTTGCTGAAAGTTATATAGGAAAAATAAAACTATTTTTTAGTCAGAACAGTAAAAAAATTACGGGCTTACACCCGTCACCTGGCAACCCTAGTGCGTCACGTGTTTGTTCTTATCACACCAATTGAATCGGCCTATCTATCTAAACATCTATATAAATAAAATAAAATTGAAGTGTCTGTTTATAATGTCAAAATAACAACTGTTTACATATGCATATGTACATATGCATAAGTGCATATAAAAGTATATACGGTATCTATAACAAAAATACAATTAAATTTGTCTTTTTGTCTGTCTGACTGTCTGTCTCTTTGTCGATCTCTCTGTCTGTTTGGCTAAAGGGATGGATTGATTTTGAGGGGACTTTCACTAAAAGATAGCTGAAGATCTAAGTTACACACTTAGGCTACTTTAATTTGTGGCGACTTCCCGCAACTCATCAAGAGATGGCGCCACTAGTATTCTGAATCACGCTATCGAAGCATTCTCAATACCTTGCATATATACAAGCTCCGAACTAAGACGATCGGAGCACGGCCGCTCCCCAGGCATGATCACCTAGCCTGGCGGGAGATCTCTCTTTGCCACAGTGGTGACCCCAGACAAGAAAACCTTTGCCACTAATTTTTGAAAATAGCACACGCGCGCGCTCAACGCTCATGCGACCGGCCGTCGAGGACGTTAATATCAGTTGCTATTAATTATGTTGCAGATAATGTATATCTTTTTAATTCTGTAACGCTTGTTAAACCGCAGGGATCAGCCAATATTCTGATAAGAACATAATCTTATTGGGCTATTGGCAGACCATCGGACGCCTATACGACACTTCTCTTGCACGGTGTTTTTCTTCACAAATAACTACGTAACAGCGTAATTTCATTAATAAGCAGACAGCAAAATAAAACACCGTGAAGTAACCTACCTGGATAATTTGTAAAAATAAAATGCCTAAAATAATTTGAACCAATATACTATAAACACTACTACCAGCTTAGGCTAATTAATAAAATTGGAAATGGAGATATTGAATATAAACAAAACTCAGAACTTTTAAGAAATTACTGTTATGATATTATTATGTGCTTTACGTTTGGTGTATCTATTTTATTTGTAAAACCAAAACATTTAATAAATCTTTTTTTTTGTTTTCTATGTTATGGAAGTAACAAACGAGTATGCAGCCATCAGTGGTCACTGCCGCCTAAGAAAATATGGACCTAATTTACTACAGATAAAATCACAATCCTACCTGAGGTCGGCCACAGATGCGTTGCTTCCCCTAAGGACTAAGTTGGAACGCGTCGAATAATTATTTTCCCTTACCACACCCTTCACACCAGAACATAGCAGCGCTTAACACTGATGTCGTAAGGCAGAAATAAGTGTGACGGTGGTGCCACCGTAGAAGACCCACAAAGGGTTCTACCATCTTTAAAACGTATCTACCATCTTTAAAACGTAAAATAAATCTTATCAAATATAAATAAATAGATCTAGTCTAGTAAAATAAATCTTTAACCGAGAAGCTTATATCTGAGTTAAATCTAAAAGGTTCGTTTCAAGTATGCAGGCAAGGACGTGGGAGATGGGGACACACCCTACACCCTCGAGGGGATGGAAATCGATAAGGGATAAGGGTGTCTTTGAAGGGCGGGTGACACGCGCTACGATTCCGCGAATGTTAACTGTTATTAACGTACGTGAACTTTGTTGCTAGTTATAATGATTATGAATATAATACACTGATTTTAGACATATTATTCATATTTATCTGCTTCGTGATGATGATGATGTGTTTCGATTAGCACCACTGTATCTTTTATACTTTTTTATAATCTTTTAGAAATCCAAAACGTTGCAATTGAATCCAGAAAACGTGTGACTGAGTTTCTTTATGACTTTTATTTAACATAAATAGAAGCAATATTAATATAGTATACCTAATGATCCCTGTATTCCCTACGAAGAACTGGCCGCCGAAGTGAATGAGGAGTCTGGTAAAGTACCTATATGACGAATTCATTGTCACCTCTATACTCTAACTCTCAGGTGCGCAGGTTTCCTCACGATGTTTTCCTTCGCCTTTAAAGCAAGTGATAATTAATTTCTAATACGC
>DWNY01000891.1:0-14190 GCA_018250635.1 Telegonus apastus | reverse complement strand
ATAAATAATAGAGGAGGTTGTGGAGCAACATATAGGCTACTTTTATTAATAGAATTCCCGCGGGGTCGGGATTTTCGCGGGATTTTTTTTGTAACTCACTGTTATCCACGCAGGCGAAGCCGCGGGCACAACTAGTATACAATAAAAAATCACACTTGATACACTCATAGCCCTATTAGGTTTCCTCGTGAAGTAAGAGTCATGCACATGCCATGCCATGTGCATCAGTACATAAACACCCAAATTCATCATTTAGATATTTATCTGCTTTGCCAGGGATCGAACGTAGACCACTTTGCGTGTCGAAGCAATATGGCGTCCGCTCCGTCACCCGGACCATCTTAATGTTTCGTGATAAAATTCTGTAACTCCATCCGTCTGCCTCGCCCTCCAGACGTCCGACCTTTCCTACTGGCGCTTCATTCAAAGCATAATCCCTAATATAATGTCCCAAAACGGATACGGTGCATTTATATGGGTTCTTAGAAGCTGATGCGGTTCGTAAATTCATATTGAGTACATTGTACAAGTCATTTTTAATTAAGAATTACCGTCTTTTGAGCGTAAGACCGTAAGTGACTTTTGATTAAAACTTCGCATTGATTACGTTTGATTAATAGTTATGTTGTGATTGATTTTTGATATATGCGACTGTAATTTATAATAGGTATTGCTTAAATTACGTTAAAAATGTTATTATTAGATGGTCTTTTATTGAGATAATTGTGCAGTTTGAATGCCATCTGACTTTCTGTTCACTACTGATAAAAATGTAGTTTGTGAAATTTTTTCCATGTTGACTTTATAATTCTAGTGAAGTAGGTCACAATATTTTTCAATAATTTCTTTATGTTAATACAATGTTTTGGAAGCTTTGTATTAATATTTTTTCAGACGTCTAGGCGCTTTCATGTTCTCTCCCTACGCCCTCTAGACGATTGACCTTTTCTCCTCAGTTGTGACGCACTAACCCTGGGCAATTGAGCTTTCACTTTATATTTTTAGGCTATATACTGTCAACGTTATAGACCTTATTGTCCTATAAATATAATATAAAAAACCAGCTAGCTACTAATACTAATTACTAACAAATACTAGTAAAATAAATCAGGACCAAACATTCCTTTTCTCTGGAATAGATGGTTATCGGAGGCTTGAAGATAGTACCACTACCGGTACCAGATTTAATATTTGCGGTTCGACTCTGGCGGCACAACCGCTATTTCTGCGTCTGCCAAATAACAGCAGTGTTAATGGCCGCTCTGAAAGAATCTGGGTTCCAGGTCTGGGTATTAGAGTGCGTAAATATTGCAAGGATTTATTTTGTTACAGTAATTGTAGGAAACCTTTAACTATTATTGCCTTAATATTTTCTTGCAAATGACTATTAGGTAAAGTCGATAACAACAAAATGCGAATGGAAACTACGCAAAATTCAAGATGATTAAAATTAAAATTTTGACATTTCAAACTGGGTTTTAAAGGTCAAAATGTTATTTATACTTAGGTACTGTAGAGAGAACCAAACTGCTATACTCAAAATATATTTACGTAATAAATATTGGGTGGCAATTTTTTATGTCATGTCCTGGACACTGATCTTCCCTCACGATTGGAAGAGGCCTGGTGCATACTTCACTCGGGTAGTAAATCTCATTAATTAATAGTAATCAACTAATTAATGCCTTGTCAATACAAATAGTATTAGATATTGTTTAGTTTGATACTCCAATACGGTGTGATATTTATTAAAAATTTTTGAATAAAGACATGAATGTATCTACTTACTTTAATTCTTTATTACGATAATTATTTGTCAAATAATGAAAGCCCCCATTACTCCATTTTGATTTTGGGACGACAAAGTGTCGAGTGTCGACATAACTATATTTGACCTATATAAGACTTATTTAAGATTTTCGTCTTATCACGCCTATAATAACTTTAAGTGTCGTATGTTTTGATGCTATGCTCGCTTCAGAATGTTGGATTACATTTATCCTAATATTATGATGTAATAGTAAAGTCTTACTATGATTTCAAAATACTTAACTTCCAATCTGGAATGATACAAAAATAAAACATTAGTATAGGTAGTCTTGATATTTACTGCACTGATTTTGTTGGAGTATTTACTACACACGCAGGAGTAAGTACAGAGTACACGGAAATGGAGAAATGAATATGTAGAAAAAATTATACAATTTTTTTATTACGATATCTGGGCGAAAATCAAAATATCGCCGGGGAGCAGTTGGGTGGAATAGCACGCACGGCGCTTACATGGTTATTTGTAGGTAGAGCTGTATATGTTTTAATTGAAGGCATTATCGTCACACCTATTTGTGTTATAGCCGCAGCGTTTGCGTTGCTGTTTTCTTATCTAAAGAGTTTGGTGTGCTATGAGAGCATTTTAACTTAGTGCTCGCGGTAATAACATTTCTTATCGCCTATTCCTGTCAGTTCTATATTAAATTCGTTGAAGATGTACATGAGTGGCAGTGCCCATTTTTTAAATTACATTTAAACCTTAAGGCAGACAGGCTATCTGATGAAAAGTAGTCACAGTCGCCTATAGACAGTTGCAACACTAGAAAAGTCGGCAATTCATCGCCGGCTTTTGAGGGGAGCTCTTTTTGCACCTTTTTTGAAGTACCCATTGTACTTTAACCAAAAAGTACCTTCTTAGTCCTTTGCATAGATGTTTAATTGCTCGATTTCAGGGCTCTACACTGAACTGTATCAATCACTTTGCGTTGTCTTTGTATCCATTTGTCCATTGCAAGTGGAACGGACTTGGGTCAAAGGTCTCGAAAATTGAAAAAAACAAACAATTGTTTTTTTGTAAATACAAATTTGTATACAATTTGTATACAGAGTCACGCAAAACCTAGTCTTGGGCTAACACAAAAGCACCTTGCTGGTTCTATATTAGATGGCGCTGTTTTTTTGTAATTTTCAACTTTTTATGACAAGTTTCGTATTCAATATGGCCTGTGGACCTTGAATTTAAGTATCTAATATATAAGGCCATTACAATATACCTATTATGTTTTGCGTGTTATATTAGTTATTTACGTGTTAAACATCTAGTAGAGTTATCGACTAATATTCGAAATATATTAAAATTTGAAATATTTTTCCTTTTTTTGGGACCAAAATGCTGGAATCCGGTGCAAAGGGAAGTTTTTTTTTTACTCAATGGGGTTTTTTAAGTACTTGAATAGCGTCTTTTTTACATTAATACTATGTAATTGGTTACGTGTACTGTCAATACTAAACAGTCTAAGTTTACCAACAAGTTCTAATTTTATAAACAAAATCTTTTCGGCATCAGGCAACCTATTATAGCGCTTTAAGTATTCTGTCTTTGCGAGAAAGGCCGTCTAAATCAGTTAAGTGTTCCCAGGTTAATGCGACCATTGAACTGATATTTTTAAACGTTATCTTATATTTTGGTATGGTATAAAAAATATGGTATAAGTTTAAAAAATAGCATTTTTTTACGTTGTCTACTACTCTATACTCTCTATTTCTACTGAGACCAACCCAAATGGAGGGTCCATTTGGTTTTTAGGATGGTAAGTTAAATATGCACCGCAATTATATTTACTTCTTATTTTAGAAAATTCTTATTGGATAGACACGCAATTTTCACATCTATCAATTCTATCATAATGCAAAGGGTCGGTGGAGTCAGCGACGTCGCGTGTCTGTTACGATAACGATCACACTTAACCGCGAACTCTTGCCGGTTCAGTTAATATCACTCGAGATAACCGCGGCCGTACGCCTTATCGGTTGTTCACCGCTCTTGTGTTTTTCTAAACCACGCCGTTGGCTTGATTGGTTAGCTCAAGTGGTAACGCTTAGAAGTATGTTTAGTTGTAACTGATAGTTAATTTTTGTGTTAACTGAAGGTTTGGGTTGTGTTTTAGTGTAGAATATGATAAAAATTTACAAAAAATATATTTGACAGTAGTCACGTGGAATGTTTTTTTCTAGTTCCGCCGATTAATTTATATTATAAGCTTTGTTGCATTATAATAATGGTTGTTTTCAAATGGAATTTCAAAGTAGGGACATAATTTAAAAAGGATAAGGCGCGGATCTTCATCTTTACTTTAATACTGAATTTAATGCCCACGTTGAGTTCTTTGATATTGGACCACCTACATGTAAAATCAAACAAGTAAAAATAGTCAAGGTGTAAGATATTAAGACGTTGCTGTAATATTTTATTATACAAACATATTTTTATGATATGGAAGTAGCAAACAAGCCCGCCTGATGGTAAGTGTCCACTGCAGCCAATGGACATCTGTTATCAACCCCAGATAAGATCAAAGTCCTAGCTGATGTCGGCCGCAGGTGCGTTGTTGCTTCTGAGTACTAAGTTGAAACGCCTCGGATATGTATTTGTTCTTCAAATCAGAACACAGAAGCGCTTAACACTTGTTATAAGACAGAAATAGGTGTGGCGGTGGTGCCGCCGAAATCGAACCACAAAGGGTTCTATCACCTTTAAAATAATATGCACAAGACACAATATAAATAAGCACGAATAAAAATAAGTTCAAGTAACAATTAGGTTTCTGATAATGTAGATTCACTTCCTGCATCATGAGTTGCATTCGATAATAAGCTGTAGATTAAATATCGTAAATTTGTAACTACAATGAACAGTGACATTATTTTCAATTTACACAGCACTTTTTAAAATAAGAGTATGAAGTAAAATATAAAACTTTTGTATCATATAAGTTCTGTTTGTGAAATTGTAGTAGCAACGGATTGCATCCATCGTCGGCCTTATGAGATCCACTGCAGTACCTAGGCCACCTCTTTATGTTAGTACCTAATGGTAGTACATCCAGATGTACTATCGTGGTAGTACACCATAAGTGATGGTCCAGACGTAATATTTTCATTTTTAGTTTGTCATACTCAGCGAAAGCCATAAGTTTTTTTTATTGGATGAACTATTGTTTCGTTGACATTATTTATGATAACTAACAAATTCAAATGTGAGTAAAGCTTAACAGCGTTTTCCAAACCGATGAAAGTAATTAGAGGAGTTTCGCTTTCGTCCAACCAGTTCTCGTAGGCGAACGCTGTTGACATAATTTTCTATATTCGTAACATTAATGAGATTTCCGACGATATAATTCGCTTCATGATTGGATTTATTTCATTGCCCATAATTTACATTAATATGTAAATATGACATTATCAAATTCGTTTAATGCTTCTTTTTAAATTCTTACATTGGTATTGAGATTTTAAATTTTGTATATTTATATATTCTGAGCCCGAGAGGTGAGCAAGTCTATCTAAAACAAAATGCTTAGCAATAAGCCTGTATGCAATAGTTTTTAGTATTTCCTCTGTACAAAAGTTGGTTTGTTATTGATGTGTACAAAGTATAGTTTTGTCTATATTTTTATTTATCTATCTCAATTATTTTTATTATTTTGCATTGCCGTCAAATCAGTAAATCCCTAACGTTTTGTTCTTTTTCATATTAACTTTTACAGTCAGGTCACTCAATTTTTACGTTCAGCAAAATTTATAACAAAGTATGCATAATAAGTGTTAGTGGAACTGACTCTTTCATTTTGTTTCTTTAAAAATAGTACAACTCTGCCTTCACTAAACGTTTTTTGCTATCCTGCAATTGATTATTTAAAGTTCACGGATCATTAACAATGGACGAGGACTCTCGGAACAAAAATGTATAATTAAAAAGGAAAAAGAAATGTTCACCTGTTCGTACGTTACCCTCCCGGGACGGAGCATGGATCTAGTGAAATACCAACATGTTTGTTGTCGTTTTTCTGTCGTGCTGCGTCTTGGGGTTAAGCGACTAGTTCTACCACTAACGAGTGTCGAGAAACGATTATGAAATAATCTAACGTCTTGTTGCCCTATTTTTCTGGACACATCAAATTTTACGGCGTTTTTATGTAAGCAGTTGGATGTTTTAGATGTGATCTTGTTATAATTATTTTGGTAAACGTCCTACGGTATTGGTAGTTCCCAAATTCAATCACTGTCTTTAGTTTTTTTAAATAATCAATTAGAAGTAGCACATGCATGATGTGCATCTGTTGCTCTGTGATCATTGCTGTCCGTGGAAACCTGTAATCTTTCTTAAATAGGGTTGGAGTCTTACCGAAGATTCGTTATAGGTAAAGACAATAGTTTGTTGTGAATTGTATGCGTATTTGTTATTAGTTGCTTTTAACTTTGGTAAGACGTGACCTTAAACATTCTGTATCCTAAATTTGCGGCCATTAAATTTGTATGAATCTTCGATATCCATATATTGATCGTAGTCACTTGTCACCTCGTTAAATCTATTATCGGCATTATCGCCCACCGCTTGCTCATTGGAAGTGTAACAAGCGTATAATGGTCGACATCCCTTGTCCCTCGGCTGGTTTTTGCTACAAAGGAATAGGTGATAAATATGGTGCAATGTCCTACTGCGGTCTGCTGGTCATTTCGCTCGAATAAATCGCATTGAAGGCACATTAAATAAGCTTGAGAGAATTTATTATTGCGAGCTCATGTCTTGTTTTTTGATTCAGGAGTTGGATTTCACGGGTTTTTGCTTCAGTATGTTTATTTTTCAAAGTTATATTGCCCTTCCGTCTGCCACTTCTGACGTATTTCTAAATGAGACTGATGGATCAAAAAATATGTCTGTATATATTTTTCACGACAATTATGGCCTGTAGCTGCAGTTTGCTGCTATTATAAAAAATGTTTTCGCAAAATTAACAAAAATAATTGAATTAATGAAGATTTTGAATAGAGATCTTGGTTTTATACATTTTTGAAAGTTTGCATCACGCTTGGCACTGTCAAAACGAAAACCTAACAGGAGACATCGACTTCCATTCATATTCCAATGAAGCTGAAGCAATTGACGGACCTCGGGCTCAACCGCAATAGAGTCGTGTAGTGAACGTATAGCTATCGCTAATCTGCATTCGTATTCTCTACTGCGGTAGTAATTCAATAACGCATATATTTCTATACAGAAAGTAAAAGTCCACTTTCGGCATCTCAAACAAATGAAAGTAATCCACCGAGTGACTAGCTTGTATTAGTTTCGCTCTCAGCTTGGCTACGCGTTCTTCTCCGGGCAATTTTCTCGCTAGCTTTAACTAGGTTTCATGTATATCTTCTGTTGGTAAGTCGAAACGATAGTTTCTCAAATTTAGAGGTATGGTATGTAAAGTTTTATTGTCCAGGTATAAATTCAAGTGGGCTTCAACTTAATTATATCTTTTAGGATAATTTTAGAATATGGCTTACGAAAAAATAATGCTGCTATATTTAAGTTGTGCTTGTAGAGTTTTGGAGTATGGTACCTAGTTGTAAGTTTCATGCACAGCGAAGTAATTTACTTACTAAGTAGGTTAACTCCTGCTGTTTTACGTAAAGTTCATATTGTTAAAATTTAAATCTGAAAATCTCATCTATGGAATCAATTAATTTTATTGCAATTATTTTAAGATTGAGGTAATCAAAGCAAATTTAACCATAAATAATTATTGGCCTCATCAAAACATATCACATTACCCCAAACTCAAGGATCTGTCTAGTGCCAATTTAGACTTCCATCATCCACGTCTACACTCTATCGCCAGATCAGCTGGAAGATACAAAATTATTGCATTGTTATCTGACCTACAAATATAGACTAAGTTTAGATTTGATACGATAATTAGAACTAGATTAAAATTGTATTGAATTGAATTTCATTACATTGGTTGTTACTCCATTACTTAGTTACAATTGAAGCTAATGTAAGACGTGTAGCATATTACCTAAGTCGGTGCAATTCATTACGTATGAAATTAGCAAAAAGCGTCTTCAATCTGATGTGATTACTTTCGAGAGCGAAAGTCTTTGTCATGTACATGCACTTCGCCTACTACTTGTGTGATGTACGCTGCAAAATTAGAGGCAGATACATCCTGAAATGCTTTAAAAACCTTGACTGAACTCCAACTCCAGAAACTATTGTTAATTTATCTTTTAAGTCATTGCATTCTCCGGAAGGTTCAAAGAAATACCATAATCAAAGTGTATTTGAGACTTCAATCATTACTTACTGACGTCAATTTTACTTTACTATTTTAGAGAAAGCTTTTGTTGGTAATGCTAGTAACGAAAATATCTTCGTTATAAGAGCGCCATGTGCTGGTGATGTTGAAGTTTTTGCTCTCGTCTGAAGTGGATTAACTCTGAATTGTAGGGCTTTCAATTGAGTTCTTTATGGTTCTTGACTTTAAGCGAACAAGTTATCGAAAGAGAAATTTGTGTCATCACCGAAACCAACTGTAGTCGCTGCGGGGCCAAAGTAAAAGTGTTCCGAAAAATGTAAGTCGCGAAATTACATTGCGATTTCGCCCCAACGAGGTTACTAATGTGGGTCGAGTAACAGCTATTTTGTTAGTTGCTCTTTTTTCTTGGTTCCGGAATCGGTTTGTGGTTCATGGCCGGTGTAGGCTGTCGGCTTTTTTTCATGACTACACGATTGTAGTCAAATTAAGTAGGTACTCACTACGGTGCCGCTCATGTCGTGATTGTTTAGCAAAAAAATATTCGTAACCCTGATTTTTTTGGTAGTTCCATTCAGAATATACTAAATTCGAACGTCTCTATTCTGAAATACCTCGTAACTCTTTGTTGCGATGTTTTACTTGAAATAACCAACGACCTAGTAAGCTTTAATGATGTTCAACTCGTTGTCACAAATTACATTCATGAAGAGCTGTAGGTAATAACAATAATGTAGGTTATTCAAGTGATGCATCTTGAAAAAGTAATGATTGTGAACACAAAACCGAAGAATACGATGTGCTCTTAAATAAACTTCATCAACGAGTAAGTGAAGAGAAGAAACCACAATGAAATCCGATTCAGTAATTTCCTGTCATCGTAAATAAACTTGTAGTTGAGGAGTAAAAATGCGTCTTGTCTTTTTGTGAAGGATTCTATATCATTTTACATGATAAACGCTTCAATTGCTATGATATATTATAACTGACAGTGTTGTGTGATAATATTGATCGTCAGATAAATCATTTTTATGTAGATAAGGCTAAATGTCGCTGGTGGCCGGTTGCCCGTCTCAAAGTAATTGTCCGGAATTCTCGTCGGTTTTAATGGAAAATATTTTTTAAATTGTATCTTTCAATATAATATCGTACTCATTCTCGATATTGTTACAGGTATCTATCTTTCATTATTTGATATACCTACCTATATCAAATATCGAATATTTTTATGCATCGTGTTCAGATGAAAAGGCCACAAACTATTTATACCCGTTTTCGATAAGTAACAGATACAAATAGAATCTAGGTATATCAATTTAGTTAGTTATTGAATAGTTGTCGCATTTACCTTCCGTATAAGGGAGACATGGTTGTGTAATTTCGGTTAACGTTCTCTGCATTTACGATATGGTTGTCATTACCCACTGCATTACTAAGAGCATTTTTGTGCAGATAACGAAACTATTTAGCCAGCTTACCTACAAATAGTTTGATAGCTAAGATTTATTCCTAACTGCCGAAGGGACATACCATAAATGGTATACAAGTTTTTCTTAACTTATTTAGGTCACGACTTTGCTTTTCAATGTATCGAATCGGTGTTATAATAATTATGACTTACTATTATCGGGTAAATTACTACTGAAATCGAATGACAATTTTGTTGATTTGTGTAATTATATGGAAAGGTTAAATATATAGCTTGATGGTGTATATAACTGAGGGTAAAGCTATGCTAGATTGACAAAAGCCTATCTAATAATCATGTTAGAATAAACCTATCAGTTAATGTGAAGGCATGTTGTAAGAAAATATTATCTAATATAATTTTTTACCTGCGTCTTAACGAGGTTAATGTGTTCTTATTCTTGTTTTAATTTTATTGTTTCTAGTTTGATAGATATGTGATTCTTATTTATCATGTTTAATGGATATGTTTCTGTATCCAGTTAGTTCCATAGCAGGGTAGCCGACACATCTACAAAATCTTTCACTTTATGCTCTACTTCAGTGTCAAGTGCTTTTGTTTCCCGCAAGTACTCGACTTGCAAGTTTGAATAGCATTCTATTCATTGATTACAGAATATGTTCATGGGCAGCACTGTCTATTTACCATCGGGTTGGCTGCAAGCTCGTTTGCTACTTCACAAAAACATGTATGTCAAGTGTAAATGTACACGGCTAGTTTATTGACTAGATAGCTAGTTGTTTTTGACAAGTTGATTTTTATGTTCCACGCAATTGTGCCGCACGTTAGTTATTTTGCGTCGGTCGTGTAACGAATATGTAACCAGGTTCTGTCCTCGTCTAGTCCGCGTTGAGTTTTTACTGATGTTAATTATGGTTGTAGATTAAAAGGGCTCAGGTTCTAAGAAAGTACATGTCATTACTTGCAGCGTAGTTTGTACGGTCTTTTCTAACCTTTTTATACACTTCTTAAGGATATCTTCTGCGTCTCGTAAAACAGCATAGTTGCTTCATTAATGTGAGCAATGGAGATAGTTTTCACTTAATCATGAACTTCAGTCTTCTTTCTCATCCTTATTAGAAGTGATTTAACTTCTTCCCTTTTAGGAGTGATTTAATAATAAACTCATGGTTGCAGAGCCATAGTGAGGTGTATATAGCAAGTCTCACATCACGATAATCGCTGTTTATAACCACAAATGCTTCCTGTTCTTTATATAGCTTCTCGTGACCACAATTACCTCTGGAGTTATAATATTCTTTTCGTCTTCGTAAAACTCAACTCGCGTAAGATAATCATCCTATGCTTACATTTTTTAAAGAGCATCTATCACTGTTTCGTAATCAATTATACCCTTTCCTCCTTAGCAACACGAAGTATTGGTCACTTGGTTAATTTATAATGGATTGATAAAAACTACAAACAAATATTAAGAATAATATTATGAAGATAAAGTTTGTATACGAGTTGTGATATTCAATATTCCTTATCTTCATTTATTTCATTCATAGCCTATATTTTTACACAATTTACGATGACATTAACGTTTAAGCTTACATTCTATTCACAATTAAGCTATTATTGGGGAGTTTTGGTTGTTAATATATACCTACAATTGTAGAGACTTTGGCACGTAAATAACCTATACAAAAATGATACCTACTTAATTTTTGGACTTGTGGTATAAAGCAAAAAAATATTTTTATAAGTCCACTGAAGTAAATAGTTTTCATGGTTTATTCTATTTCATCAGATTGGAGAATTCACATGTGAATGTGTCACGCCTTGTAATTTAAATTCACCACAGAATTTGATGTGATTAACTTGAAATCAAAATGGCTTCTGAATTTATTATCATGACATAAAAACAGAGTCAATAGGCAATGACAAATGTAACATAATTATTTATGTATGTAAAATTCGTGCATTTGCTCAAGGCGGCACGATTGGCTGCTTATTATTGACCTTGCCAGTGAAATGTCTGTCCAAACGGGTTCGTTGATTCGTGATCCGAAGATAACCCCACAGTCGGCGAATGGAAAGTATTTGAAGTTTTGTCTCCAGGCGATGATAACCTTAAGGATTTGAGTCAAATTTGCTTACAATAGATAAAGATAGAAATGTTCTTGTAGTGTGTTATCATGCTGTCCGGTGTCGTAGGTTTTTACGAGCTTTGTAACTATTAACTTCCATATTAGTATGCATACGTGTTTTACCTATTTCTATTTAATCCATTGGGATCTTTGGCTTTGGCGTCAACAAATTTGAATGAGCCCAGCTGAGATAGACCACATCAACACCTATTAAACAAGATATCTTCATCGTGTTTGGACTTGTTGGATCCACCTCGACAGGACATTTGATTCCAGGAATCTTGTTATTTTTAACTTCATATTATATTCCATAATATTTCTTGATATGACCAGGAAGGAATATTATGATTGAATATTAAAATAATGATTAAAAGACGTTTTTGGCGAAGTAATGCTTTTATAAATGTAAGAAAGAAGATAAGAAAATCAAATATGATTGATGGTTCTTAATGTCATTTCAACTTTGAGAGAGTATTTTGAATATTTGTACGTTTTTTACTTAATGTTAAAACTGACTTGCTACATTTTGTAGGGTTTTAAGTTTAGGTTTTTCAATGTTATTATTGAATCATCATACTTCTATTTCCTAATTGTGGGGAGAGTCCAGATTTGCTTACTATTCTCAGTTATGGTTTATTAATTGCTGATAAAGCTAGATTAGATGCAGAGGCTGGTTAAAAAATATTAAAACCAAAGCGTGAGAATTAAAGCTCACTAGAAGTATGAAAAATGTTCTTAAAAGACAGGTACATTATTGTGAACACAAGCTTTGTTAGTCACCGCCACCGTTAAGCTTAAGTGTGTTTGCTCGAGTCCTTTATTATCCTTTTCAGCCTTTCTTACTACCAGCCTCTTGTTTGGTAACCAAAGTAAAACACTTACGAGACCTTACTTTTCTTTCCGCGAAAAGTTGTTGACAAAAGTCTTCGAGACAATAAATTATCTTGAAACTGACCGAAGTATTCATAAGATGTTTTTTGCACGTTTTTAAATGTAGCTCTTCTAAGGCGTTTTCACAGAGGACGAACGTAATGTTTTGAAAACAATAATTGAATTTTGAAAACATTAATCGTTTGCAAAAATGTCTTAATCTTTAGTACTATAAGTCCCATGATTGTCCCCGCCAAAAATGACCGAAAGCTCTTACTTCTTCGACGAGAACATGGAACCAAAGAGATTGCGTAAGTAATAATTGAATGTCTTTGCGAGGAACCAATATCCTGCGAGGTGTACTTTGTTTATCTCAGCGCGACGTATCCGTGAAGCGGTGTCCATTAGCAGCGCCGAACACACTTCAAAGTCAGCTTTTTTATTTTTATCGCACCTCGTCGGAAGTCATTGGTGTCCAAATAATACATTTTGTTTACTTTCACCGTTTTCCTAAATGTGCACTTGCATGCACAAAGATATGAAATTCTCGTAATTACTTGTAATAAGGCTATCTCGTCTCATTTCTTCTACATTGTTTACAATGTTTTCTATAAGCCCTTGTCATATTTAGTTTTATGTAAATTTTGAGCTCTATTGCCTCTATTATTATGTTTATTCTGTTTTATAATAATAATAATGATAATGTGTTTACCGACAATCTGATACGATACAAATCTTGATCTTCATTTTAATTACCAAAAAGCAGGGAAACTATATTCTTACTAGTGATACGTTATTCAATTATGTGTATAGGTACATATTTTTGTTCGACGTAACTCCTAATTCCAAATTACATCGAACCGCCTAACCTCAGCGCGGTTATCGATTTCACGTCTCGAAACATCCGTGCGCTGACCCTAAAATATTGAGCTTATCCAAACAAAATTGGAAACAACTCAGTTTAACCACACAATGCTCGCGGACTCTTAAAAGTTGCGTGTCGAGATTTCTCCGTGCGAATTCAGGCAAGCGTTGTATGCAAATCCCGCAGTCCGCAATCAGGAGGCGTTTCTGATACCACGGTATTAATATCACTACGCCCCTTTGAACCGAATTTCATGTCATATCATATCACTTTCACGTCGCATTTCACGCCCAGTCTTACTGGTACGTTTCGGGTGATTAATTTGCATCTAGTATTCATTTGGTGATCTTAGACGACATATATTTATCAACGGTTTATTTATGTGGACATTATAATTAATAAGATGTTCGAACTCGATTTGCAAATTCGATCGGCTCTAGTAGTAACCAACGTGACCTGAATAATGAAATCGGGTCGATCGATTGGAACGTCAAAAGTCGATGATATATTGCACATGATACTGGAATAGTCGATGCCTACAGTGGCTTTAAAATAAACGCGACAGTTTATCTCGCGCATGATTTATTAAATTTGAATGAATATTACCTTCAAACATCACATCTGTTTCATCATTGGTGAGGCTTGTTAAACGGTTGCAGGGTGGCGTATCGCTTCTTCATTTACACGTTCCACTTTGTTCAATAAGTGGAGGTGAGCAGTGTCAAATTGGTGGTACTTGTGATTTGTACGACCTTGTCAGGAACGATCCAGTGCGTCCGATGTCGTAGTTTTCCATTGATTCAACTAGGATACACT
>DWNY01000890.1:0-14192 GCA_018250635.1 Telegonus apastus | reverse complement strand
GTTAATAATTTTGAATACTGTTTATTATTAATTATATATGTATGTATGTTCGAATTTCTTTGTGTACGAAATTCAGTTAAGAATCATTGCACATTAAACCCGTGTTCGAAGAATATCAAGAGCTTCTACGGAACTTTGTAAGCTTCCCACTGAAGCGCTTTTAGTTGAAACTATGAAGTACACTGAAGAATGAGAGGCTCTTATTAACTTGTTGAAATTTAAACCTTCCTTTGATATAGAAAAATATTTATCTCATTGTAAAGTAATTGCCAATAGCGTATTTTAATAAATATTGAGGAGATACTGTAATTTTTTATTGAAATCTTCACTATGTAATGTTTGTTTAGGCTTACCAGACAATACTTTTGTTTCAAACCGTACCATTTGCCATCGTTTTTATTCAGTTCATTGCTAAAGTAATAATGAAGTTATCTATTGTACTACCGGGCAGAGAATCATGTGGAGCGAGTGTAGACTTCGTTGTTTTTATAATACGTTTTTATATACTTCGTCGTAATTTTATTTTTATAATACGGAAATAGCAAACGAGCATGCAGTCCACCTAACGGTAAGTGGCACAATAAAAAATCTCGATATACGCATATCATAAACAAAAATATATTTAAATAAATAAACATCATTAAAACCATATTACAAAACCTACAGACGAAGATAGCCATTTACAATTCTCAAAAAAAGGGTTATTATGATAATACTTATATAATATTGAATTTAATAAACATGAGAGTCCTATATAAGAAACGTGTCTTTATTTTCTTATAGGAACATATCGTTACAATGCTCTTACTAAACAACAAGAGTCTAGCTTGGCGTGATTGCACATTTCAGTGAGCGCATTCGTCTATCCTGGCGTTCAACTAGTTGATTTGTTTATTGGTTCGAGATCCTTTCCAATACACCTATATTATTATGTCATAGAACTACGATTGGTGATACTTTTGTAAATTTAATGATTGGATAAGGATTTGAATCTATGAATTGAGATAGAATAAATGCTCATACTGACCTGTGGGCGTTACTTGCTCGCGAAGAACGTTGAGATAAACCGAGAATACCAATAGTAATACAATACTAATATAGATGTAGTGAACTAAGCAACAAGAAATTTAACGTTATAAAAGTGTATTTATTACCATAAACATTAAGAAAATATTTTATCTTTACACAAATGCTTCTTACATTCATAGATCCACGATAGAATTTCTTCTGTATCATGGATTTCATTGGCGCAAACAAAAACGAATCTGCAAACATTCAGACCTAGAACATATCTATCGAACACCTTTATTCTATAGAACATCTACATTCAACAGATATATGTCTGACCGGGTATCGAACTCGGAGCCCATTGAATGTCAGGCCGGTGTGGTGACCCTTAGCCAATTAACAATAGATGTTATTTTTTTTGACACTCGTAAACTACTATAATATAATAGGGAAACCCAGGAATTTCTACTAATAACAGATAACATAATTTAAGTTATTAATGCTATTAACAAACAGTAAATTAATTAATATTTTAAAGGGAAATATTTTCAATCTGTCGGGCCGACCTGTTTAATTTTACTGTAATTAAGCGTTAATTGGTACAAGCAAAATTACGGCTATCATTTGAATAGAACGCGAAATACCGACTATATTTTATAAAAGATTATTATTGCTGCAAATAATTCGAAGCTAATTTCATTTGCAAATACGATATAATATTCATTTGATTTATAACGTACCTATTCTTTCCCACAGTTGGTACAAGGCTGCTGTTCAGGCGAATTATGATGGCCAGGGTAGAGGCAGATCAATACACTTTGGGAAAATTTATAGAAAACTGTCAAGTAATCATATAATTTGTAAATACACTCATGAATTTGAAAAATCACAAATGAACGCGTGGAATTGGAATTCTGAATTCGCTTCACATCCATAAGCTTCGCGCGTGGTAACCTCTGCTCTATTTAGTTTTCCATTTTAAATTAAGTACTTAACCCACGTTTTCTGCCGTAAGGAATTTATAGTACCTTACTTGTTTATTCTGGTGGTGTTCGGAATTGTATGGAATTTTTGCCGTGTGTCGGTGTCAATGTGTTTCTACGTTGTAGCATGTGGTTAGGAAAACGTTTAAGTCAGGAGGAATACCGTTATTAGTTCGTTAATTATTAGCATTTTTAGCTAGGTAGAAGTTGGAAGAAGACGAAAGGATCCCTATTATCCGGAAAAAATTGAATTTGAAAGGCATCGCTGCATACAAAACAGACGAACAGATTGAAATAAGGTTTCTTGGAAATCGTATAATAGGTTCGCTATTAGGAATACTTTCGATAAAGGCTTTCATATTGAGTAGGTATATTCTCTTTGTGGTTTATGTATTCCGCTCTTCTTTACAGGTTCATCGGAATTACGACTACGTATAATCTTCTAGCAATTAATAAACATATCTTTCAAGACCCTTTCATTATTGTTTTTTCTATTTTAATACCATTTAAGTACTGAAATAGCGTGTGTGATAATGTTTGATAATAATGCTTCTTACTTATTTATGAAATATTACATGTACCTTTAGTAAAAATGCTAAGTGAAATGCTATGTGAAAAGTAATACATAATATATAATTAAATGTAAAGCACCATTGCAAAATATATCGCCACTATCTGTAATCGTACGAAATGTATTTCACAGCTATCGTATGGAGCGGAACAAAACAAAATGACTTACATTTTTCAATTTATTTTCGAAACTAAATGCAATTATTTAAAACTATTAACTAAAAGCTATAGAGTTATTTGCTTTAAAACAAAATGTATTCGTACAAAAACGTATAAACTACTACTACGTATTTTGCTACCACTAACTATTATTATCGTAAACAATTTATCTTTCTGCTTAGGGTAGGTGATATGTAGCTGCATTTGCCTTAGATTGTAGTTTATAGGAGATGTAAATAGGCAATTAATCCAGGATCAGTAAGAACTCTTTGCTTAGAATCCGATTGGGTAAACTCAGAAGCACTGGTAGAATAATTAGCACAATTGTATAATATCTACGTATCTGGGTATAGAGATTTCTTTTGTTTGCAATATGTAACGAATATTTCAAGGAAATCTCAAATGTTATATAAGATAGGTTTTCATCCCAGCGTACTCAGTTTATAGGATATAGGTTGTTTTCAAAAACTGTAGAAATTTTGATTTTCTATATAAGCGGTGTACCGGAAAGGGTATTCTGATATGCTCGTTTGTTTGGCAGCCTTCAGAGACAGGTGAGCGTGATGAGCATGAATCTGTCGGCCAAGCTGGACGAGTTACAGCGAGGCGACCGGCAGCTAGAGACGACGGTCGCTCTCTGCGAGATACGAACCCAGCTGCAGGAGCTCACCAAGAGTGTGGAGTCATGCCAGAGTGAAGTCTCAGAGGTGAACCGCGATCCTGGAATATTATAGACGAAACAAATTGTACTCTCAGAAATCTATATTCCTTTTAAAACTTAAAATACTGCTGGAACGTTGTCGCATATAGTCCTCAATTTTTTTTTTTAAACTGACACAGTCGACAGCACTTTTTTGATCCAAAGTAATATATTAATATTGATATATTTCCCGGGCAGTTGAAACATAAATTACTGATCGTTTTAATTGCGTCATCGCTTGAAGAGTAATTGAATCATATTTACTAATTAATAATTTGTGCTATAAAACTCGCTCTGCGCTATTTACAATTTCTGCTTTGGCCTATGACAATTAAACATAGGACATGTCTCAAAACCGACAATCTTGCAGTAGCTATGACACCTTGCTGTGCGACACTGTATCGATACAAGAAGACAGCAGCAAGAAAGCGACTGGTGAACTATTTGCTTCGTGATCAGATCAGCACTTCACTCTTTTCTCTTCCTGGCAGGTCAAGCGCGACATGGTTGCCATCAAGCAGGAGCTGGACACTGTTCAGCAGGTGAAGGAGGAAATCGAAGAGTTGCGCGAGTACGTCGATAGGCTCGAAGAACACTCCCAACGCCGGAAACTCAGGTTACTTGAACAGGTAAGCATTTTATCAACAGAAAATGTATATTTTCTCAAGTCCCATTTTGATTGTCGTATTTCTTTGACCTATTTGAAGTGTTATATTGTTAGCAAAATGTTTGTTTCTAATCATGTACTTCAGTTTCTATACCTGATCTGTTTCTAGATCATTGCTATACTTTGTTCTTCAAACACGAAGCTGATTCCGATGTGAATATGCATAAAGTAGGTATTCTCTAAATAGGCTTTCTGAGGTAAATCTGGAAATTCTGGCCATGTGTCCATTTGTATGCTACTCCAACTAATGCTACGAATCTTACTCGAAGCGCAGAAATCTATTTACAAAACTTAAACTTAATGCTTGTGTAAATATAAACTCAATAGAGTATTAGACACAAAGACATACACATTAAAATATTAAAACAATGAAGGTTATGAGCGATATGTGTTGGATTTAAATTCAAATAGGTACTACGTTTAAATTAAATGGGATTATATTGAAAATCTACGCAATAAATCCACACTGGACCTAATTAAAATCAAATCGACTGAAACTATATTTCGGCAAATTTCCGCAATGTATTAATTATCTCTCACAATTCGGTAGGTGTCAATAGCAAATCGGTGGTAATAATTAATTATAACTTCCATTGGTTAAAACTAACCGCACAGTGAATTTAGTAATACAAATATTTGTGTCATTTTGGAATATATTTTAAAAGATAAAATAAACGCTACACATTAGAAGAATGTTTTGAATGATCCGATGAAACTTATAAACAGAATTAAGGTTTCTGTGCTTTTGAAGTAAATCTGTTCTGTTAGTTTTCTTAATTCCTGATCACTTTATAAAATAATTATCGTGATAACATTAAGATATTATGTACTTAAGGACTAGATAACACAGTGCATATCACTGTTGTTTCCCGTTCAATTGCGGCAGCTGTGCCGCTCTTTTCATAGTCATGTGGATGAAATGCATACCCATTTGCAGCAAATCAAGGATTGTAGTTTGCAAAGATACGTTAGACGGTATTATTATTGTTCAGCGCTTCAGCGACTTTAAGTTTTGAATTACAAAAAAAGGACACGATTTATTTTTGAATAAGCTTCTTTAGTACTTAGTATCTCGATGGGTGCCAATAGTTCTGTTACCCTGTTATGGAAATATTCACATATTTTAAAGTCATAAGTCGATAAGAACCTAGTTAAGAGTCCAATTTGTCGTTGTAATGGTACACGCTGCGCACAGTTTATGTCGTAATTGAGCGAAATATGGACGTTTTCAAATAGTATGTACAAATTGTATAAATACCAATGATGCTAGAATTCATTAAAATGTACTTGATGCGATCGACTTGCGCGCTTTAGTTTGTCTTCTCTCGAATCTTATATCGCAAATTTGGAAGTCTCGTTTTAACTTAAATCACAAGTAGTAGAAGCAGTTAAAGATAATTAATATAGTATAATAATTATTTATACGATCATTTTTTTCATATAATATAATTTCAATCAAATGTATTATACCAAACGGAATTATGTATTAAAGTATTTAAGAGGCTACAATAATAAAATTTCAACTTAAATCAAAATAGCAAAAGGGATTCGGCACTATTTTTCAATGGGAATGACTACAGATTAATTTCGTAGCTAAGTTACAAACATTCATGAATAGAATTGGATTTTTTTTTTTATATTCTGTCTACCATCTACCGTTACATACAATGTAATTTAAAATGTATCTACGTATCTCTTTATATAATGAAAACTCATAGTTATGCATTATGAGTTTTCATTAAGCTCCCCACTTTGGGAGAAAAATTATATTGTTGGATAATTTCTTTGTAAATGAAATATGGGTTATGGTTCTATAATATGTATGTTCAGCCTTAAATGTTCCTTCGATGACGTAAATTTGCTTACAATACAATGACGGTACGCCGGTGCAGATGTTATCAAAAATGTGCGAGTACAAGCTATGTATATACGTCAATTGTTCTATTTGCTACGTTATTTAATGAGCCCTCTAATGGAATTTAATTAAAGCAATCACGTTGTACTCGACGTCAACTAGGCGGAGTCATTGGTACCTAATTGTACCAATGCCATTTGAGGTATTCGTACATAATTTATTCTAAACAATGTGCACAGGCGTGTACGAATACAGCTCATTAGATGCAATTATTGTCAATATTGTGAATAACAACATTATTAATATTTGGGCGTAGCACCATCTACGTCATTTCAGCCGCTCTACATATATTATTTTGAGTGTTGTAATTGGCTAGCAATCGGACAGGTTATAAATCTTGCCGGAGGCTTTAGAAGAGGTTTCAAAACATCCGTCACGCATTGTCCTTAATCTTTATACCCTCTACCAACACGCATTGGAATGGCGTCTTGGTAAACACTCTAACTTTCCTAGTTGTGGAGAGATACCAGGCCTTAGCAATACAACGTGAAAAGGATTGCAATCATCTAGTTTAAGGGAAGATGCAATCATAATAGTACCAATGTATTTTCTTTACAGGGGCTCACATTCTTCTTGTCATATGCCATCTTAGCCGCGGTGCTCGGAATGTTGCAGTTCGGGTACAACACTGGTGTCATCAACGCTCCTGGCAGAGTGAGATATCCGCAAGCTTCTCACACAAACATTATATATATGATTTTATTCACAATTTTAAACTGCCAAATTGTGCCATCACATATTTTTCACAATAATAGTATTAACTTACAATTTGTGCGCCATAACTACCGTCTTAAGCGGAATGCGACACTTCCGCCGTACGTAACTTTACAATTATTTCGATGTCTTACAGTTACATCGGCAATTTCTTAGAGTCTTTAAAACATATGTTTGATATTTTACAAACATTTCACTGTGACGTCATTGCGCTCAGGTCTCAAGATATCGCGTACGAGTAATAGGTATATGAAATCATCAAACAAAGTAAATTAGCACCCTAACACAAAAATGTCGATATATATGCAATATAGATAGTTATGTGAGTGATGACTAGTTTAGGCTATCGTAACGAAAGTCAATTTGAAAGGTGTCTTTACACGCGGCCAATTGGTTACGAGTGCACGTAAAGCTTGAATAATAAAACATATCAGAATAAATATTTAAACTACACAGCGCCTAAAACATATGAACAGTTTATATCTACATATATCACGGTACAGCGTTTCACAAATATTAAAAGTACATTATACATTTATGTGTAGATGCATTAAATTTATGAATGGATGGAAAGCATGCATTTTATGTAAATTTGATTAATGCACCGTATCAGAATGTTACGATAAATATATTTTATTATTTACGTTAATAAACACATACCTGTTCTTATAAAGATCATCATTAATGTTCTATTTGTATGCAGAACATCGAAAACTTCATGAAGGATGTATACAAAGACCGCTACGGCAAAGATATACATGAGGATGCCGTAAACAGACTATACTCAATAGCGGTCAGCATCTTTGCTATCGGCGGCATGCTTGGCGGCTTCTCTGGCGGAATGATCGCGAACCGGTTTGGAAGGTATGTATTTTATAATTAATATTACCCCATCGGCGTTCTTGCCCAAAGACTGCAGGCCCTCAGGTTATAAGAAGGCACCATCAAGTCGACAATCGTCGTTCATCCGCTATGATTTCATCTCAACACAGGCCACCTAATCTACGTCTAGATTCTACGTCAAATTTGTAAATATCTTTTTTTTTAACTAAAATATTTAATGTTTTGGACTTACCTATTATTTTAATGTTTCTTTAACAAAATACCTAATTAATAAGGAGGCTTACAATATGGTAATCAATGGGACAAATTGTTATATAAACATAATTTAAAATTAAAGAAGCTTCTCTTATGGCTTAAAAAAGTTTGAGAGAACTAAATTATTTGGTTTCTAAATGACCTATTATTTTATATAAATTTACGGATTTAAATGGTGTTTTAGACGGATTTAAATGAATGCTGAGTGTTTTTAAGTTGTAATTTTAATATGATACATAAATATTGCTTGTTTGTAACTTTTAAACACGATAAGCGGTGGATTCCACCGGCAAAAAGTGGAATTTTAGAATGTTTTATTTATAATGCAGTAATTCAAAATAATGAGAGCAGTAAAATAACATATGCGCTCTTTAGTAAGTCGAGAAGAGCAATACGAGAAAGCAAAATCAGCAAGTAATTTCCACAACATTCACAAATCTTCATCACGCTTGGTTAATAGGGCAATTGGAATAAAAACTTCAGTTACAGCAATATTAAATAATGTAAGCATATTTTACAAACTGCAGCACTCAGTTATGTTAAATTAAATACAATGATTTATTTCTAATACGTGTCACTTTGGTTTGATTAAATAAAATATACTTGTACCAGTCAAGGAACTAAGAGGCAGGTGGCAGATTCAACTCATATTGTTTTTAATGCGTTTATTTTGTATTTCAGGATTCTATTCATGTTAACAGTAAAACTTGTATCACACGACTTTCATAATGATAAATTATGTACAATTTTAGGAAAGGGGGCCTATTACTCAACAACATTTTAGGCATCAGCGGCGCCAGTCTCATGGGCTTCACCAAAATCTCACACTGTTACGAAATGCTCTTCTTTGGCAGATTTATTATCGGAGTCAATTGTGGTAAATATATCCATATATTGTACGCAATGTTGGAAGTATAAAAATATAACAAGAGAAAACGCAATTAAACGCAATCAAACAATATTTCATGTTAATTTAGTGGTACCCTATTTTTTCATTCACCTATTGTAATGTTACGAGGTTGCAATGACCGCGGGATTAATTGGTGCCAAATTAACTGTGACCGCATCGGTTATGCGGTTTCACTAGCCTAACGCGATTAATGTAATTTGCATCTTACGTGAGTCGATTAATCAACCTGCACTGTTATCAATATTGGTCAAATTCATAATTCCGGAAAGTTATTGAAGTGGTATTCTAAATACTTTATTTGTGATCTGAAACCTATCGTAGGTACTACATTTATATTTTTCTTTTAGGGCTTAATACGTCCTTAGTGCCAATGTATATTTCGGAAATTGCACCTTTGAACCTGCGCGGCGGACTCGGCACCGTCAACCAGCTAGCAGTTACAGTAGGCTTGTTGCTATCCCAGGTGCTCGGCATCGAACAAATCCTCGGCACTGACGAAGGCTGGCCTATCTTACTCGGTATGTTTTTCGTTAACAGTCCTAAAGTTTATTTACAATCACAATTTGAATTATTTGTAACTAACATTAACTAAACTAAATATACTAAACGAAACCTTTTAAATATAACATATTAATGGTTTAACCTTAAACAGTTCAAAATGTTTTATTACTCGTGTAGGCTGTTTATAATCACATCTTAAATAGTAATTGTTGTTATGTTATGTATAATAGGTTTGGCGATCTGCCCTGCCATTTTGCAACTTCTGCTTTTGCCCGCGTGTCCCGAATCCCCTCGGTATTTGCTTATCACACGTCAATGGGAGGAAGAAGCACGGAGAGCTCTTAGAAGACTGCGAGCGAGCAACCAGGTACGCAATGGTATCAATTCAAATGAACAGAAGTCAGATACTAATTTAAGTGACTACTATACTTTGTCTAAGATTAATTTTACGAAAAAATGGGTTTAAAAGTCATAGAAATCTGCGGTAACGTATCGCTCATATTCAGATTCATGTCATCAATCGTGCGGTATTGGAGAGGCCATACTCTTTCATTCCATCCATCATCTTCACGGATTACCATTAATGCACACATACAAGCCATTTAATACAGCCCTTAGTAACAACATCCACTTTTCATTAGGTGGGACTTCTGATGACTAAATACACTACAGATATTTATACAATTGCAATGGATAATTAACTCTGTTTCTTCAGACAAATCATTTAAATGGCACAACCGATTGACGAATTTTCATAAGAAAGATTCATAGTAGGTAACACTCATTGCTGTTTGTTCTCGGCAAATTGACTTTGAACACCGAGAATTTGTCAGGTGGAAGAGGATATAGAAGAGATGCGTGCAGAAGAACGTGCACAGCAGGCTGAGGCTTCGATCTCGATGCGAGAGTTACTGTGCTCCCCCACTCTGCGCGCTCCCTTACTCATCGGCGTCGTCATGCAACTGTCCCAACAGCTCAGCGGAATTAACGCGGTAACACATTTTATGTTACCTGTATTTAACAATCGGTCAATACATTTTCATAACTTATTTATTGTTATTTACTCAATTGTTATTTACATTTAATTATTATTATTTATCAGTTGTATTTTACAAATTGTTATTTACTCAATCACCCAACTAAAGCCTTATATTAATGACGATAAATTAAAGTGTAGTATCTATTATTTCAACGTAAACAAATGTCAAAGTAATAGGGTGTAGTGCAGTGAAAGATAGATTTTAATAAGAACTTAGATATAACTATTCTGAAGGGATCTAAACGCTAAACTTTCACAGGTGTTTTACTACTCTACGTCCCTGTTCACGTCTTCTGGGCTCACGGAGGAGTCGGCGAAGTTCGCGACGATGGGCATAGGCGCCATTATGGTGGGCATGACGTTGGTGTCTCTCCCGCTCATGGACCGCACCGGCCGCCGCACCCTCCACCTCTACGGCCTTGGGGGAATGTTCATTTTCTCCATTTTCATCACTATCTCTTTCCTAATAAAGGTGTGTCTTATGATATCATAATTCATGGAAGTCCGGAAATGGACTTCTTCTCCATATATTTATGTACATATTTGTAATATACCATCACCATCTGAGCGGGCTTGACTTTGACATCCAATTAAGTATAGATAAATACAACAAGAGTCTCTTCAAAAAATATTCATAAAGAGCTTTCCAAATAAGCCGCACTGCATTGGCGACTTCTCTATAACTTCTGAGTTGAGGTGACCACCTACTGTCAAGCTGTCCGCTTAGTTCTTCGCTAAACTAATTATAAATAAATAACCTTTTTTGTAAACAATACCTATAGTGAAGGATTTATTATAGTTGGACCATTTTAATGGGTTTGCCATAAATAGGTTTGCTTACTACGGCCACTTACGGACTGGAAGTAAATTTTTAGACTTCTATCTTTGCAAGGGATCCCGTTTATAGAGTGGTAATGGCTAGTGCAAGTGTTCTTTTCAATAAGATCTACCAGCTTATCTAGCAGGAGTGGTAAGAATTCCGTGACTAAACTACGATCTATTTTAGGGTTGGAATGCATCATAATTGTATAGAAATGCATGTTAGTTGTATGTTTTAGTTTACACGAGGTAAGCTCCAATACCCACCTTTGTCTCAGCAACGTGTAGCTATGTTTTAAACTAAAGTTTGTATGTGCAAGTTTTAGTTTATAAACATACGTTACATTCAGGAAAATGGAAATATTTTATCGTAGTTATATTAAATAATTATTTACTACTAAACCTTTTCTAAAATCAAGAATTTATAAAAATACAAGTTCTGTACAATGCATTAAGGAAATACAAATAATTTAATTCTTAGATTTAATAGCTTATAGTTTTACGCACAGATTAGTGATATGATAATTTTCTATGTACTTATTTGATAACTAATTTGTGATCATTTAATGTGTACCTAACTAATTTACAAAAAATTAAACAAAATTTTATACACTAAATATATTCATAACACTAATCAAAAGTTTGTAGTTCAAACGCTTCCGCACGCTTAATCTTCGCTTACTTACTTGTTACTTCTATCATCTTCCTTCATTCGCTTTGAATGTATAATCTTCACATCATATTTTTTCAGTTTAATTTTTTAATCTGATAATTTTATGACATTAACATTTCCTCAAAAATCTAAACCATGTTTCGATTTGAGCTAATAATCATTATCCGTTGATAGATATCAATCATTGAGCATCAGAAGCCATTACGTAGCTAAAGTGTTCACGGCATCGATATTTCTATTCTGTTTATTTCCGCCCCATCAATACAAGCACTTCTTTGCTTCTGCTTAGCGGTAGTTGTCCTCCCTATTTACGACTTTCCTGTCTCCGAATCCGGACTCTCGGTAGGAAAGCAATGTAAATAAAAAGAAATAAATTCTCAGATATAAATGTTAGGTACATCACTCACAAAGCACCCGACACGTTTTTTCACTACACTAAAATATAAGATCGGTTGAACTCGTTAGTTTCACGAGGAGCTCTGGCGCACGCGTTTTTAACTGAAGCGAGATTTTTCTACACAACGCTGCTCAAAAGCAGAAGGCACTTTTCACTACTTATAGCATACGCAATACAGCCAATAGACCGAAATGGTATATATATCACTTGCCGCTCCAGCACTATTCAGTCGTGATAAGTGGGAGAACTACCCGCTGTAATAACAATTACACCTACAATAATTATATACAGAACAACTGTATGAACCGTGTAAAATATTGGGGGTAATTTTAAAAGAACGATTAAGACAGACTTACATGAAGACCAACATTTGCGTGATGGGCATTTATGTTTGTGATTTATTTCTTCTCCGTTCGGTCACGGGAAAGAACATCACTGCTACCCCCTGATAGGAGTTCTTCGGATATGTGCAGGAAATGATCGACTGGATGAGCTACTTGTCGGTAGTATCCACGTTGAGCTTCGTGGTGTTCTTCGCTGTGGGCCCCGGCTCCATCCCCTGGCTTATCACTGCCGAGCTCTTCTCGCAGGGGCCTCGTCCAAGCGCAATGGCGATTGCTGTCTTAGTTAACTGGATGGCCAATTTCGTTGTTGGAATCGGCTTTCCCAGCATGAAGGTAATTAACTGAACGGACAATTAACTTCAAATTAAACTTCGAACGCTAAACCGTAACGTTATTTTTCTTCTGTTGCAGGCTCTACTGGAAAACTATACATTCCTGCCTTTTAGTGTATTCCTTGCAATTTTTTGGATATTTACGTATAATAAAGTTCCTGAAACAAAAAATAAAACCTTCGAAGAGATTTTGGCACTGTTCCGAAATTCCAATGGCAGGTAAGAAAAAACCTTGTAATGAACCTACTTTCCTACCTTTCAACATTCCGGGTGCACATCTGGTGACCAACAACAAAATCACATATTATTCTGTCACATCGATATGTATCTACTTAATATTTTACACATATGTAGCACAACTCACACAAACTAGCCATAACCATTGGCACGCGATGCACTAATGGTACCTACCCACCTAAACTAACCTTTTACACATTGTTTAATTCTTTTGGATGAACATGTGGTGTTATCGCTCCAATCAAATCTATGTAAATAGGAAAACGCGAGAGCATCTCTGGCAAGAGCTGGGGACTGGCACAGAGATTAATTTTTAGGTACGTAGATCGCAAATTGATTTTAGATTAGTAGTTATCAAAATAACACTGCATCGAGTGCGCAGTACAAGCGAGAATAGATAACTTTTTATGCTCGGGGATGCGTCAATTTTGTTCGATTGTATGAGCATACGTGGGTAAAAACTGTGAGATAAATGAGAATAATAGACACGGTTGGTCCGTTCGGCTGACATTGGTGGGTGTTGTACAGGGACAGTTTCCGCGACAGCCGGCTGTACGGGAGTATGATGAATTGCGTGAACGCATTGGAGCAACAACTGCCGCCTCCGCCGCCGCCCGCACCCGTTGATGAGAAGCACGACTCACGTGAGTGTCGCCGAGCCCACCGCGACCATCCAACCCCCATCGACCCATAGAACCAACCCCCCCTCCCTCCACAATCCCCAAGCCCACCTTCAACATCATTTCATGAAAATCTACCATCGTTGAATCTATCATCGTACAATCTTGATCACGGCTTACTGCTGTTGATTCGTATAGTACCTTAATAACTACCTACACGTAAGTATAATTTAAATTTTTTTATTTCGTCTTTTTGCAACAACACACTTTTTATACTATTAATATTTATTGTCACAAACATCATTTCTCTCTGTGCACTAATTTATATGAAGCTACTAAGCCTACTATTACAGATAAATACCTTCGTATGGTAAAAGTACCTAAAGTACTAGACAAATTCGCAGGTATTTTCTAATCAAATGCTTTATTGTACCTACCTACATATTATACATTTATTTAAATTTAAGTCAATTATCTTCCTATTTATTTAACCTCTAATGATTTAA
>DWNY01000889.1:0-14199 GCA_018250635.1 Telegonus apastus | reverse complement strand
GATCACGGTTCTACCTGAGGTCGGCCTCATATGCGTTGCTACACTTGAGAACCAAGTTGGATTGCCTAGAATAAGCATGTCTCCCTTACCACATCCTTCAAACCGGAACATAGCAGCCCTGAACACTATGTCTTGTTTTTGAAGTAAAAACATTTATTATATTACCAATTTATTTAAGAAAAAGAAAATTTAAGTAAATTCGAATTTCCGTAATACAAATTGATTAACCATAACATAATGAAAGAGAATATTGAAATAAAAAAGGTATCTCAATTTTCCTTTCCATTCCAATTTCGTTTGTAAAGATCCTTTAAAAATTATAAGGTCTAAATTACTAATTTGTTTTAAGCACTGTTTATTTTCCTAAGTAAGCCTTGTTTTTATTCTAATTGATCCCAAGACAGTGCGAATAGACCCTAATTGCATTGAATTATCGCTTCATAATGATGATTTCTGTTTTTCGTCATGTTAAGTGTCCCATTGGAAGTAGTTGTTGCATCTTGAATAGACGACATGACATGTCTATTAAAATATATTTAGATATGATTACAACTTATTACCAATTGACACAAACAAGGCAGAAATTGCTTGTACTTATCTAGATTGTAATTATAAAATCGAAAAGAGGGGTGACCACTAGTGGCTAAACCATGGCGCTTTGGACCTTCGGAGAGCACTTTCCATCAGTCCCGGTTTTCATTCGATAGCATTCGTTAGGCCTTATCGGAGGCCTTGTGAACAGTTTGAAAATATCCGACGAGACGGCCAATAACTCAATTGATCAATCTTCAATGAACTCGAATGGTGGAATCTTCCAGAATAATATAAATGTACTTTAAAGATAGTTTAACCTTTTGTCGTTCGATTCCAGAAGGACCATCGTCACACCTAATTTTGTCTAATGACAGTAATATTAAGCGCTGCCGTGTTCTAATTTGTAGCTTAAAGGGAGACATACCTCAAAGGGGGTCAATCTCGTCGTCAACCCGTTACAGTCCCACTGCTAAGCACGGGTCTACTCTCAGAGTGAGAAGGACTTTTAGGCCATAGTCCACCGCGCTGGCCAAGTGCGAATCGGTAGACTTCACACACTTTTGAGAACTTTTTTTTTAGAACTCTCAGGTGCGCAGGTTTACTCAAGATGGTTTCTTTCACCGTTAAAGCAAGTGATCATTAATTTCTAATACGCAATGTAACTTCGAAAAGACAGAGGTGCGTGCCTGAGATTTGAACCTCGGACTCCCCGACCTTAACCTCAGGTAAGACTACTATTATCTGAGGTGGATTACGGATGTATATAGGTGCCAGTGAATACTTACCGTCATGGGTTGCATACTCTTTAGCTACTTCTATATGATAAAAAACTTATAAAGGTAAGTGCCTCATAAAAAAATACCGCTTATAACAGTCCATGGTCATTGGAAACCTGTTTCTACATAAACGCACCCTTTCCCGCATAGCAACAAACACAATAGGTCAATTTGATTAAAGGTTGAATACCTCTGAAAAAGCCTCAAAAAGGGGTTAGAACCGTGTATTATTTTAATACAATACACATAGGAAATAATGACATAAAATGGGCCATTAAACGCAGACGGTTTTAGAAATTTGTTGTTGAAACAAAAAAAAATTTTGTTGTCTTATGATATTGTAGTAGCTTTTATGATTGGTAGTAAGAATTATTGATATTTTTGTAGTTGTACAGTTGTAATGTTAAATGATTATCGACATTTGGAACAAAAGGTAACATGAAAATATTGTATTAAACTAGTTTTTACCCGCGGCTTTGCTCGCGTGTTCATTCGCATTTATAACAGTTAGAATATAATAGGTGCCTACATACAATCCTTTGTGTGCTCCAGGTACAATGCAAATGAAATTATGTCATTCTTATCAAAAGACCGTGAGTATAAAAGTAGATACGTTGTAGGTATAAACGTTATTTTTCTATCCCTCGGGTATTTAGTATTTCTTTCGAGATGTAAGGTACTGTATGTCCTATTCTGGACCCCTGGCAATGAGTGTGCAAAGCTTTATAATGATCGGTTAACTAGTTAAAGCATGAAGGCGTTACAAACAAACTAACATTTGTATTTATAATAATCAAATAATCGTTTCTAAAAACAGTATTTAATTTCCTATATGTTTTGATAATTGATGATATTTATTAATTTTTATTTGTTTTTGTTCCAACTAAGGCTTAAGGGGTAGCAACGCATGTGCGCCCAACCTCAAGAAACTGTTTCTAAAATTGATTACAGTTGCGATAGTGGCCACTTACCATGATGGGTTGCATGGCCGTTTACGACTCATGTAATAAAAAAACTACGAAGTAACCTAAATTAAGGCCAATTGTAGATATAATAACATATTTGTGTTACAAGCGCACCTATGATTTTCATTGAAAAGTTAATGACAGGCAATATAACAAGATTCGCTTGTCTGTCATTACATTGTAGATAATCAGAGGCCAAGCGTTACATTCGCTCTGTTGCAACACTGTACTGCGGCATTTGATAGGGTTTCTCTAAATTTATAATACAAAATCGCAATAGATAGGTCGATAAAGTTTCATAAAATACTTAGATAGATTTACAAACAATCTGGTATTCATCTTTATCTTCAAATATACAATAATACATCTTTATTCGTTAATTTTACAATCTTACATTTTCATGATTTCAGTATCTAATGACAAGTCACAATTCAAAACAAGACTATGCCAAAATATAATGATAGAAGAATTATTTAATAGGTGACGTAAAATGTCAATAATCCACAAATTACATGATCTGTACATCGTGGATCGCTGTGATATGATTGTTAAACTAGTCACGAATCAGAGGAAACTTGAAGGTGATTTAGATTTTTTTAATGTTATTGAAGTAGCAAAGGAGCATGCAGCCCACCTGATGGTAAATAACACTACCGCCCACGAACATCTGTAATCAGCCCCAGATAAGGTCACAATCCTAGCTGGAGTCGACCACAGAAGCGTTGCTACCCCTGAGGACTAAGTTGGAACGCCTCGAATTAATATGTGTCTCTTACCACACCATTCAGACCAGACCACAGCAGCCCTTAACACTGTTGTTATAAGGCAGAAATAGGTGTGGCGGTGGTGCCGCCGGAGTCGGACAACAAAGCGTTCTACCACCTTTACAATCCAATATATCAATCCAATTCAAGTTCAACATCGGACCCAAGGTTTCGGTGGCACTAGGTAACAATGATAAACATCTATGTTTGGCGTTACTCCGATAATATCGGGTAAGTTTTTACGAACAAGGGCGCCCCAACGGTTCACCGCAGGTGTCTGCTATAGCTAAGGCCTAAGGCGACCATACATTCCGTTTTCGGCGGATCAGTCCCGTTTTCAGATCCCTCTTTTCAAAAATTGTCCAGATTTCACACAAAGATCAATTAATTCGGTTAAATGCATCATTTATGGCAAAATAAAGTATATTTTTTTCTTTTGATATTTAATAATAATATACCTATTTGTTGTAAAGCAATGTGCTAAATCAAGGTGATGGCACGACTCCGGCGCAACTCAGTTGCAATATTATGTTACAGTTACATAAAGCTGTGTTATGGATTAAAAGAGTTACTAGCAAGCTAGAGACAAACACATTCCAAGTAAATCCTCAGGGATAGTAACGCATCTCTTGCCGATCTTAATCCTCTGGTATTGATCGAACACAAATGTTAATGAGCGACACTGACCATGTCATCTTGTGGACCACAAGCTCATTTCCTCATTTGTATTATTGAAAATTATGTGTCCCGCTCTGATGGGAAAATATTGTCACGGTAAATTACGTATTCTATCGCAAACTTAAATTTGCATGTACTGAATATTCAGCGCACTTAATATTCAACCTTATCAGTTCGGAATAGAAATCCGATTTTGGAAAAACTGACCGCGCGCAAAATCTAATTTGTTCGTGCCGTGTATAGGGTTGCCAACATTTCGGATGATATTATTTTTAATGAAGATATTTTTTTACCCCAAAAACATAATTTATGAGAAAATTCAACAAAATTTAATATACAAATGTCGTAAGCTTCATTATATTGAGAATAGGGAAAAACGATAGATATATGTATTTAGATGAATTTTAAGTTTTGTCGCGTATACCTACATATATTTCTATACCTGCAAATATTTGTCTGTTTGCCATCGATAAACTGCGTGATTATTAAGTCTATTTGGTGTCTATGATGATGTTAGAGGTAGGTTACATAGGCTACAAGTATGTTTCTCGCCCTGCTACTACGGTTGAAGCCGGGTACAGTTATACGTAAATTTCAAATATCTCAATTTTAGTACGTGTGGCAACCCTAGTTGTGCCTAGGCTTACGTTTTAAGTTATCGTAAATCTCGTTAGGCGGTAACGAAGGGCACATTATATTGTTATGGACCCTAAAAATACTTGTTATGACGCCGAATTTAGACGCATTTTTATGACTTAGCTACTACATTAACTATATTTTCACATCACACTCTTAAGTAATTTAGGGTAAAAAGCTTGTCGCTGAGGGGTCAGTCCTTATTCCTCAGGCAGTGGCCACTTACTTTCAGATATATTGCAAGTTCGTCGGTTTTATTGTAAAAAATGTACTTGAATAACAACAAAAAAAATGTATTTACTGATACGGAACCCTTGGTGCCCGAGTTAGACTCGCACTGGCCTATTTTAGGGATTTATTACATATGTGTATCACGGTGATGTCCGCCAACAGATGAACCTTACTTGTTCCCTTGACTTGACAAACAATCAAACAAACAAACGCTTTCTACACTCACATAATCAGACTAGGATTTTTTCCTGTGTTGTGGGTGCCATGAAGACACACAAAGAGGAACAAAAACACCCAGATCCACAACAGAAATCCAAATACATCATTCCAGTATCTATTTTGCCGGGAATCGAACCCGGAACCCGCTGCGCGTCAGCCCGGTATATCGCTGCGTCACGCGATTCAAAGCCACTTTATTATTTATAAGTCGAACAATCCGAATTAACTTTAACATCGGTTCACGTAGCGAGTGGCGCCAGCGGAGAATAATCTACCGATGAAATTCCAATGAGACTGCTTAGCATATCTGTTGCAAGTGCAACTATAAATATTTGCGTGAACGAAGACGGGAGACTTGTAAGATCGTTATAAATATGACAACATGAATATTAATCGCGATATTAAAAGCTGACAGCGCCTGAAAGGCTTCGAAGTGTATTTTAGAATATGTTTTCTTAATAACGGTACCGTCAAATCAGCTTGCAGACGCTCTTGCATTTGTAGTAGTGTGCCGTCAGCATGATAAACAATTTTTAACAGATAAATACTTAATCTTTAAACTCCAATAATATCAATGAATTAATTAGGGGTTATCCATAAATTACATCACACGTTAATGGGTACGGAGGGGGACGATGAAGTGTGACATTATGTGACAAGTGGTGGGAAGGGGTAAATTTCGTGACATCACGTCACAAAATATAAAAGATTTATTAATTTAATAAGTGTACGATTTAAATGTACGATTGCAAAATATGTAACATCACACTAGGGGGAAGGGGGTACCACAAATGTGACCAGGACGGTGGAGGGGTCAAAAATCATGAAGTTCGTGTGACGTCATTTATGAATGGTCCCCTTAGGAAGGAAGCAATAAGAAACAAAATGTCCTGACACTTCTAACATTAGTTTAGTGCAACGGGGTAGTTACGGGCACGTACGTACGGGGGCAAGCGCAAATTGGTTTGTTTAACATACTGTTTGTGTACACTACAACACGCGTCAAAACGTCTTAAAGCTGATTCGAAAGTTCATATCAGTATCTGTAGGTAAGACTATTGTTATTATCTGAGGTTGATTATCGATTATGGGCGGCAGTGGCCACTTACCATCAGGTGGACTGAGCGCTCGTTTGCTACTTCAGTATAATAATAAAAATTTTAAAAAGGTGCGTTGCTACGTAACAATAGCTCTTGTCTTCCTCACGACACAATTGGAGTAGTGACAGAGGACAGAGGACTAAGTTGGAACGCCGAGGCGTTTATAAGTATTACTTACCATACAAATGTACTCAGCTCAAGTTAATTCATATTTTCCATTTAGACATATCCATCAAATTTCCAAATTTTATTAATGATTTATTATTTGTGCAGTCAACAGAAAATTATGTATTTGAATATGTTAGCATGATCACTAATCAACCGATTTATTCGTAACTATGCGAATCATCGTATTTCGAAACTAATTTCATAATTTAATGGCCGAATGGTTGGTCATTTGTTACTATGATGGTCATTCTAGTCATACGTACATCATTAAATCGTTGATGGATTCTGTGTAGGGTAGCCTTTTATTTATCAAATTGGATTCGGTTGAAAAGTCTTGTATTTCATCTTTTGGCACGAGTTTCAAATACTTTACTCTTTTGAGTAAAATAATCGTAGTTTCTCCTAATGGTAAGTGGTCTATGCTGCTTATGGACATTAGTAATCAGTTACAATGTAGGAGTCCTAAGTTTAATCATAGATATGTCACTAGCCCTGACGACCAAATAGAAAGACCGTATGTACGTAGCTGTGCCTCACTTAAATAAGATCACTGCTGTTACAAGAATAGTAAGTTGCTTCGAATATTTCACAACCAAGTGTCTGTTTTACTATATTCTTCAGATGAAACACAATATCTTTTAATAATACCGTTGTAGTAGTCGTAGCTTTGTCGAACTACAGATGTAAAAAAGTTTTGCTTCATCGACAAATAATACATGATATGTATATGTACCTCGTTCGTGTAATTTGAACACTGGTGTGTTACAGAGTGCCGTGTTGTGTCTCTTGGAGAGTATCACTCCCTCTCTTGTAGAAGACAACTAAGGGTCTAATCTAGGCGATGGGCAGCAGCGTCATCCTTTATAACATCAACAGCCACTACGGTCTTCAACGTGTGTTGGGGTGTCAGGCTAGGTCACTACCAACAAAAACATACCTATGTTGAGATGTGGCCCTTAAAAGCCGATAATGGATGTGATTGACGACAGCTTATCCTATTCCATGTTTATAAGTGTGATGACACCCCCATGCGTCATTGAATTTGTGATACGTGTGATCAGAAGAATGCCAGTGACTCAACCACAGTTCACAAGTGCGAAATTAATGTACTTGTCATAGATCGTTGATAGTGCCATCGTTAATAGAAATTTTATGACGTAAGATGTACAATAATGTGTTTGTAAAACATCGTTGATATTAAGCAGAAATTGATGTGACAGTGGTGCTGTCGGGGTCGAACCACACCCAAATGTTATTGTTAAAGGGTTGTACTAAATTTTTTTAACCATTTACCACCTAATTCTAAAGTGAAGTTGATCTGAGTTTCGGTGGAAAGGTGTGAATGCCGACTGATTAAAATATGATACGGCAATCTTAGTCTCTTGAGGAGTGGCAACGCATCTGTTTTCGAGTTCAGGTAGAACCAGTGTTCTTGAGTTGGTTACAGATATGGTTGACAGCACCGGCAGTGACCATTTACCATCAGGCAAACGGCATGCTCGTTTGCTAGGTACTCTGATAACTGAGGTTGTTATAAGTAGTTATAATCATTAATTAACCTTGATTATCAATCAATTAACCATAAAATCCAATTGTACGAAACTATAAATCAAAGAAGTCCTAACAGACATTCAATTAGGCAACGTAGTTGATTACGAACCAAGGCGATATAAATTATAATAATAAATCTAAATATTCAAATAAGCTCAAACACACCTACGTACCGCAAGGAAACTGAAAGCCTATTTACGGAATAAATTATATCACGAACTACGCACCCACTGGGTGTCGCTGGAATATTTGTATAATTCCAATATCTGTTTAATTAAAGCATCAAAACCCTTGATTGCGCTATATACAGCGTGATTTTTTCATGTGTGTGATGGGCCAAGCGCGAAACTATAAGGAATAACGAAAAATGCTGAAAGGATTAACGAGGACGATTTGGATAAAGACTATTAACTGGATATATTTTTAAATCTCCTTTATTGGCAGCGATTCGAACGTTTTTAAAAAAGACATACTTACCCTTATATTATTGCGCTTTTTCTAAAAGTCACCCTGTATAATATGTATTGCAACCTTATAATTTATATTGTTAATCCTAACATAAGTAAAACGGTACATACTCGTATTAAATTTATTTGAAAGATACTTCTAAATACTTTTATAATGCCTGCAATCTGTGCGATTTCATCGGATTTCCCTTTATTTTTAACGATTTCTAAATCAATTCGCTCAAAGGAATAGATTCGGATAGACACATGCTTAAATGAATAGACAAATAAGATAATGATGAGATTTAAGTTATAACGTTTCAAAAATGAGGTTGGTAACTTTTATATTATAATTACATTACAAATACATTACTTACAGTTTAATTTATTTATTAATATTCAACCGCAGCGACTATTCACTGAATTCTCTACTATAATTATCAACAGATATGGCTGTATAACCTATCTTCGTTTAATTAACTCCGTCAAAATCCTTGATTGAATTACGAGCTTTGAAATGTATGCCTCTCGTATTCGGGTGTATGATGACTTGTTTTGAGTTTGACATGAAATTATTGTAGAATAGGTATATAATCGAATTTACGAGATCGAATATGTCGTCTACTTGAAAATTTTATTGCTAACTGGAATTTTATGAACCTTTTACTCTCTTACATAAGTAGGGTAGTAGATCTATATACATGAGATGTACATACAATTGATGCGTTGGGATTCCTAAAGATTTGAACCTGGAACGTCCAATATTTCTAGACAGATCTCAGGTTTAACTCCAATCCTATTTGGTATTCATTATAAATGTCCACGGGAGGCAGTTATCTTTCCAACAGATACATTGCAAAATTGTTACCAGTTTTCATTATATTAATTAAATCAATATGTTGTAATTTAACTTCTAAGTCGATCCTAGTAGTTACTTTAGTTCAAGTCATATTTAGATTAGCATTTGCAATGAACTCACAACCTTTCACATTTGATGCATTAAGGCACATTCTAATTCGATATTGCAAACCATTTGACAAATGTATGCTTGATGCATGCCCTGGTGTGTTTACTGATTTAGGACTGGGGATACGCTGTCGTGATAGGAACGTATATATATAACTGTGCCATACGGTTCCAAAATACCGCGTCCCAGTCCCACGTTTAAAAAATGTAACATCACATACATAAACACTGTAATGTACCAAATATCAACTGACATTACTCGCGGCCGACGACGGCCACAGGTGCGTGAAGCGCGCGGGTTTTTGGACTTAAATTTTTATATGCGGAACCCTTTTTCTATTTAAAAAATTAAAGTAGTCTAAGTTACGCCTTATTACATTAGCTATTTGCTCGTAAAAGTCGCCTCAAATTCGGCCCAATTCTTTCAAATAATAGCCGGAACAAACAGACAAATTTTTAATTATTGTTTTTTTTGTTATAAGTACCTTATGTATCTCCAAAGCACGAAAGCGTACATTTATCGATCACACATCCAACTGGCTACTGCGTCGGTATTAGCTTAATTCTATTAAGATTTGCATAACATCTAAACATTACTATTATATAGAAGTATGAAAGCCAGGTGTCTAAGACGTATACCATCTTCGAATACATACAATTCTTTCAAATAAAATTCCTTCGTAACAGTTAAAATAAGCTTTAGCTCGTTTTGTGTCTTTGTCTTTCTACGCCAAAGATAACGATATCTCAACTAGAAGGAGCACTTCAATCTGATTATCCACTTCAAAGCGGAACTAAAGATGCTGGAAGAGTTATAAATGATCCTCTCATGTCTACAGTTGGGAACAGTTACGATGCTAATGCTAGATACATTAATCTTTATACGAACGCCTTGATAATAGGAAAGGATAGTTTTCAAACAACTTACCCTGATTATATTTTTTACTTACTGTTCCCTGCGGATGTGTTTCTAAATAGAATGCCTTTTTAAAAACAATTATAATCTTTTGTTACAGGTAAGTCCATTTTTCTGCAGACGAAGCCGCTACCGCCATTTGTAGTAAGTTATAATACTAAAATAGTTATCTCTAACATCAGACCTGTGTATACGAGAAATGTGGGAAATTTATTCTATAATGCTTTCGTCATCATATATTTGCACTCCGGTTTCCCTTGTGAATGCTTTGAACGTAATGTCTTTCGAAAAATCCTGACTAAAGATGAGTACCTACTTATTTAATATTTACTTAATTTCATGTGTAGTGGATCGGTACGATCGCTTCGGAACAATAATGAAATCTTTACCCTATAATATATCTTTGTCATAACTTTATAAACTTTACTTTGTATAACGAAGCAAGGATAAAACGTCATTACAAATCGATTGTTACAATCTTAAAAAGACATAAGCAAGTAGCCAAGCATAATCAAAAATACGACAAAATACAAAGGTGTCGAAATATAAATAAAAGTAGCGAAAATTAATTACCAAACATTCAATTAAATGAATCACCGACCGTACACAGACGTGGATGGCCAAAATTTAAAAATAAGACGAGGCTAAAAATAATAATAAAAAAACAAAAACTTTGTCTCTACGCACCGTCATAATAGACGCGGCAGAGGTGGGGGCGGAAGTGACGCTACTCCCGCCGCGTTGCCATGGCGACCGACGTGTTTACCGCGCCGTATCGATCCGGCTGCGTTTCCCTGTTTACATTCCCCATGATGCACGTTCGAAATTCGAATCGGTGTCTGCCGCCGCAGTCTGCGTCTGGTATGGTGGGGCGGAAATTGTGTTGTCGATTTTTGAATTTTAAATTTAAAATTGGAATTCATAGTCTGTAACTAGATTGAAGATTAGTAGGTATCTAATGTTGAAATAGAAATGCAAGTTCCATTGACTTATATAATCATTGATAAGTTCAGACCGAATCGATCGATCGAATACTGTCAGAAAGAAATAATGTTAAGATATTAAATTTTTATTTAGATACTCAGAATAAATTAATTATAATACTCATTAATAATATTGATCTGTTCTTTGTAATAAGTAATTGAAAATGTAGAGAATAATAAAGTCATAGTAACAGTTAAAAACTAATAATAAATAGTCTTAATGCCCTCATGTTAATTATAATAAACTAGTTGTTTTGTGTGTGACAGACAACGGTAGTAAATTATTGAAACCTTTCGTAACTGCTTTCTAGATATATTTATTGACATGCCAGGTCAGATATCTCTATAGATACAACGTCACGCTGTCTGTCAATGACAACTTGACAACCGAAAAACGTCCAAAAAATAAAAGCATGTGACGCGCACTAGCTTAATGATGGCGTCGTATGATTGGTCGAATGCTTCCAGTACGCCATTTTGATTGGACAATAAAGTTGCCTGTTATAAACATTAGCGATTTAGAGGTTAACAGTTAGTGACTGTTTCTTGGACGTTTTTTTGAGTAACGCTAGATCCAGAGAGTATATAAATAAAGCTTAATTGTCTTATACTAATGAAGCAACTAACAAAAAATTCACTTGATAGTATGTGACCATTACCACCCGTGGACATAATTATTCTGTAATCAAACGCACATAAGATTAAAGTCCTAGTTCATCTGTTACATCTGACATCCATACTTTTAGTATATATTTAATTTAATCTTTTCCGTAATTTCTTTTTAAGAGAATATAATTATTTGGGTAGTAGTAGTGATCGATTGATTTAAGTAGGTACCTACTTCCTAGTAACATGGCTACCTAAAGATAATATATTAATGAAGAATCAAGGAAACTCACGCAGGAGCACACGTAAACCTATAAATCCGTATATCCTCTTTATATGTATTTGCGAAGGAAAATCCTAATAATAAGATCAAAAGCTTTTACGTTAAAGCCAATAGCTGGAGCGATCTTGGAACTATTCGCTTAGTATGAAAATTACGCTTTTTATTGCAATCACAGTTCGTGATAAGTTTAATAGAATATTTGTGATAAAGTAGTCAGCTGGAATATTTACTGCTTGAGAGTAAGTACCTATAACACAGCCGCGATGGACTTCGACATTCAAAGAAACAGACGAACAGACAAACAATTTACGAAATTACGAAGAACTTCAGTTTAAATACTGAACTACGTAACTTTGAATAAGTGAACTTTAAACAAGTTCCGTAGATTATTTTTTAAAATATTCTTATCAAATTCTTTAAAATGCATGTAAGAGATGTCTTTTGAAGCCGGCGATTCATTGGCGTCTCCACTGAGTTGCAAATGTCTATAGGCGCCAAACACCGGTTAATGTACGGTATAAGGTAAATAAGGTTAACCGGTTAATTTTCCCTATAGTTAATCTGCCCTAAATTTACCATTGCATCGTTTAGTTCGAACTGTTTTGTCTTATGTCATAAATTTAATTTCCAATTGATTTAGAAGTTAGTTTTATCACCAGTCGTTTTAGCTGTCCGTTTTATGGACGCTTCTGGTTTTAAGTGTTTGTAGCTCTTTGCCGATTTTATCTTTATTTCTACTTCCACTTTTATCTTCTTGAGAAGAGAAGTTACGTCAGCGTAGAAAACAATATGTTTTAAGTGTCTTGCAGTTTGGCAATCCGTGTGTTTTCATAACACCTGCGGTACGCAGACTAAAGGAATAAACACACGAGCGACAATGAGCTAATACACGAGCGACAGCTGTTGTCGACACATATGAAGTATTCGCGTATTTGTGCCGTAGTTAATCTAGAAAGAAACAACAAAACTCTGCCTCACAGTATAAGTATAATAATTTTAACGTTTCTGCAGTTTGCAAAAAGTAGACCCATAAGGCAGACAAACGCATTTTAGTCTGTTTTTCTACCAATGAAGTTGTTGGATACAATTTTATCATAGGCCAGATCACATATCTGTCCATTTTTTGAATGAGTTAAATGTTAGTACTGTTTCGTTCGTAATTCGTGCATATTTGACTGTGGTGTACTTAAGTTCACTTTAGTTACGGCTTTTCATAAATTAAGGAAACTCTACTCTGCAAATATTAGGCCCTGTAAATAAATTTTATTATGACAGTTTTATCGTATAATATCAAATTTATTTTCGGTCTGAACCGAAGCATTGTTGCCGAATATATGGAGAATCTATGTCATAAAATTTGCTATCAGTCAGAACGGAATCTTCGTTGTAGAATATACTGACACATTAAGAACTGGCCACCTAATGAGGACCATCAGTTCAACTGCTAACGTTGCCAACAAACTGGAGAACCAGTTAACCTCGACATCCTCTGACAGAAACCGATATCCATGATGCAAGCTTCTCATCTTACAGATATCGATATCGCGGTGTGCAACCCAACACTAAACGGAAGGACTGCCTACCGCTGTTATGTAAATTAATTTTGCAAGTTTAATTAGAGTCCTACTTGATATTTACGTGTTACATGGGATTTCTGCAACTGTTTGAAGGCCGACTTCAACCATTGTTACAAGTGTTTCTGCTTTAATGGTGGAAGGCAGCCAACTTTTTATGATGTGGAATTAGAAAACGAGCTTGCAGTCCACATGATGGTAGGTGGCCAATGCCCATGGACTCCTGTGATCAACCCCAGATAAGTTTATAGCATTAGTCCTCGTGAATAGCAACAATGTGTGACCGACCTTAGGTAGGATTCTAAACTTACCTGGGACTGATCTCATTATGTCGATATGTTCACTACTTCTGTTTTATTAAAAAAAAAACTTTTAAATGGTAGGGCCAAAACATTATTGTATCATATTGACAAAAATATCTCCCTCATTTTATTTTACATCTATTAATATTGTCTGCAGTTAAAACAACGTTATGCTTAAAATATGTATTTTGTAGCGTCGACGTAAAAGTACCTACAATCCTGCGTCACTTCACCTACATTACGTCAAAATTCACTTACGCGCTCATTACAAGAACCCATTAAACCTCCTAACGACTTAATCTGATACGGTTTAGGGCTAGGGATTGTGACCTCGAGGAATACGGTACGACTGTTCCTTTGGAGACGTTTCGACATGTGAAATATGCATTGATTTAAAATTGAGTTAAAACGAGACGATTAATCTGTAGTTACATCCTATCCTATGCTATTATTATTAATGATTAATACTATAAAGCTGAAAGTTTGTGACGATGGATGGAT
>DWNY01000888.1:0-14201 GCA_018250635.1 Telegonus apastus | reverse complement strand
ATTACAATCCTGACAACAATACTGACAATATAAAAGACATAAATTGTCAACTACATATGTCTACGTCAAAAAATGCGTTATTTCTTTTAAATGCAGCTTAACAAGTTAAACCTCATTTTCCCTATAATGAATGTTTTGCTAATGCACAGATTGAATTGTAGATTAAATTTTATTTGGATGTACATACAAGTTTAGTTTTCGTATGGTTTTAATTATGATCGGATTTCCACCATTGCGACTGGCCTACTAGTATGTATAAATGTATAGAAAATTAGTTCATTAAAGTTAACATCTTATCACACCTTTACACCAAAGAAATATAATATTTAGCCACGTCTAACCTTATAATATTCAACAAACCGAAGTTCGGGAGGTGGATTCAGGTATTGTTAATTGCGTCTAATTTATTGATCATGATTGTAACCCCAAACGCTATGTCGATACATATTGCCTCGTAATTGATTCATAAGTGTGATCCCACTGGGACTCAACGTTGTTGTATTAACAAATCGAACATGAATATTGGCATATTTTAATATTATATTTAGGCACGCCCATTAAATAGAGTTTTCGATCCACCCATTGAACAAAAAGTTACTAAGATTTAATGTAAAATTGGTGTAAAATATAATGCACAAAGGATTAAGTTACATTAATCACGTACATTTATCTAAATCTAAAATTAATTGTATTGATTTTTTCTTCACTGTACATATTTATGACTAACTGATCCCCGCGATTTCATTTCATATGTGCCTAATAGCAACTGACGCCCCGCAATGGCGGCCGCATGCGCGTGGAGGGCATGCTAATGCCTTTTTCAAAAATGAAAGTTACGCCTGAATTACGCCTCAGTCCTTTAGCTATCTTCTAGTCAAAGTGCCGTCAAAATAGGTCCAGCCGTTTCGAAGATTACTTCAGCCAAACAGACAGACAGACAAACAATTTTTAAATCGTATTTTTGTTATGGGTACCGTGTATACTGTCATATGCATTTAGTAAGAAGTTGTTATTTTGATATTTCAAACAGACACTTAAATTTTATTTATTTGTATAGATAAATAAGTAACTAAATTCCGGTGGACATCATGTTTGTGTTCATTGTAGCAGTGAACATTGGTCATACTTTACCCTATTTCCCACTTTCCAACTTCATGGCCTAGCACGTGCAAATAGGGCACGAGTTATACGGGTCGAAAGGGCTAAAAGCTAGTAGAAATTGAGTCCAGAACGTCGCACTGGGTCAACAGCTAACAGGTAAACAGAAATTTAACGAACTGTCTTCAAAACAAACTCGTGTCGGAGTTGAAAAGGTCAGTTTGAGTCGGTTCAGAAATTAGCAGCCGAGTGGCTTGCAGTTGACAGAGCGCGTTTGAAAACTCCGCAGTGTTTTTATTTTATTTCTACAAAGTGGATTGCTCTCGTGTAATTCGGGTATTGAATGCTTTGCTGCTTTGATTTAATTCAATGTTTTATACTTAACTTTATGTTAATAAATCCTGATCTGATGTACTTTTTAACACATTAGCTGGAGTATAGTAAAATATTGATACTCAAAATCTAATAATAAATTAAATAAAAAAAGAAAGTGTTCAAAAATTGTAAAATTTTAGTATAGTAATTTGCTATCTGGTTTAAATCTGTGTAATATATGTCGACCATATTTACTTGTTACTTTCTGCATTTTTACTTTACGTTTGCAGTACGTATAGACCTTAAAAGACCAAACTCATGTTTTAGATACAAAATCAGTTTGATCTTATTCAGAAACACGCAACCGAGCGGCTCGCTGTTGACAGAATACGTTTGAAAACTCCACAGCGCTTTTTACTTATTTTTCAAAATTGAATTGCCATCCCGTACAGCGGGCGTACGGAGCCCTTTATCCAACAATCACAGAACAGACTTGTAAAATTTATTGAACAAAACTAGATGTGCCCTGCGGTTTTACCTGCATTTTAAAATGTAAAGTAGCATAGTAGCAACTAACCTAATGTACCTCATAGCAACTGTCGACTAGCGAGGGTGTCATGATTTATGCGTATAAATCATTGATATACTAGTAGAAAGTATATCAAAGGTTTAAATACCTTTAACACTAAATCTTTAAAAAGAATTAAAGAAGCCTTTGTTACTCATTATACCACAAATTCCTGCTATCCTTTACTATCAGGTACATTACGAGTAAACTTATATTTACGTCTCCTTACATTTTTAAACGCGGGTGAAATACAGCTATAATACGGAATAAAACTAGATGACTTGTAAAATTTCTCAATCGATTGCTTTAAATTAGAATGAAAAAGAAACAGGTCAAAACGTTGAAGTTGCAATAGCAAACTGCACGTAAATCTACTTTTTATTATGCTATCCGAAACGGGAAAACCATCATGTGTTCGGGCGTATCTACCGAGCTATCAAATATAGAACCAGCTTTTACAAAACTGCATGGATGCATTTCCATCGATTGCTTTTCGAACTTTCATACATACAGGAAAGTTGTAACTATACCATTAAATAGGCTTTTTATAATCAATTGTTGTAATTGTACAAACAAGCATGCAGTCCAGTTAATGGTTGTCAGTGTCACCCATGAACTTATAATCATACTCAATAGGACCGGAGTCCTACCTGAGGTCAGGTATCATAGTGACATTGCTAAAATACAAATTGAATTATTGTACTAATTATATCTGAAAGAACTTTCGTAGCTGTTTCTTTTTGTGACAGTTCTTTTTAGTGTTCTAAAACGTTTCTCTTTTTGCAAGGAAACTCGTCCCAGCGGTGGAAAAGAATGGATCGATAACAATTCTTAATGTGTCTAATTAATTACGAAAATGCCTCAACGGTCACTCAATCCACACTCAGACCTTTATAACCCTCGTGAAACCCATTCGATGAAGCAACGCAATAAAAAGAGCCGTTTCCACACGATAAAGCCAACAATAAGAAAATAAAGCTTAGCGCGAGCCTCACAATGAGTACGTAATCCTCGTAGTACGAATAAGAATGGGGCATGCGAACAAAAGTATCAATTGAAAAGTTGCGAAAGTACTCAGTGATTCATCTAGTTGCTACACACTGTGTGTGTCCGTCTACAGCTGTGTGGCTTAGAAATCATTCCTTTCCTTCGCAATAGATGAAGAGGCTACGGATTTAATGTAGAAGATGGGGACAGACGGGAAGATGTAAGGATATTCGCGTGAAGTTATTGTACTACCAATAAGCGATCTTAATTGACCTGTATTCCTGTAAAATGGCTAGGCTATCTTGTAATCCACTTCATTTCTGTTTTCACGGTTAGAGGGTGTCATATCCGATTTAATATGAGGCACCAGCGAATAATCAAGACGCTTCCAATCATACCTCATTTGTCAAATTATGTTCAGTCATTTATTAGTTACATACACATACATACATACAAACAAACCGGTCAAAATAATAATTCTACTTTATGCTTAGCTATAGTCGGATAAAATCCTGTTCATTATCTGAGTAGAAAAAGCGAGAAATAAATTCTCACCAGTTCGATTGTAGAAGTAGAACTATCGGATTGAACTACTGAGAACAAACCATTTCTATCTGGTCTAATCTTGGGTCATTAAAATCGATTTTAGCGACATTTTCCTAAAACTTGGAAAGCATTACCGAGATTTTACCTGATAAATGCTGTTCTAATTGTCCAATATTTAATTCCAAAACAACGGGCAATAACGTCATCTCTATGCGGGCAGCGAATACGAAGAATCTCCGGTCACATGATCAATACGACACAACCGACAATGCCTCAATCGGGACGTATTTTGACCCGCCATACAAAGCACTTTATACATTTTGTTACGACATTGCACTAAACAATCGAAAATTGTGTAGTGCAATGTCAAAGGCTCAAAGGAATGTTAGTTCATCTCGCAGTGCCGTAGGTAGACACTAAATGTGTTCTATTTATGCATTAGAAAGACATGTTCAAATACAGCCACTTAATAGCTGAAATATAGACGTTCGATAGAGAATAATAACGATGGACTAATCAGAAAGCTATATATAAGATTATCGTCAAAAATTTCGAAGCATTTTTAATAATATAACAAGATATAGTGTTCTTAATTTACACATTAGATTAATAGCAATATCAATTGATGTCGCGTAGGACTAAGCGGTTGTAAAATTATTAATTATGATACGAACATTCGCTATTTAATATGTGTCTAATTTTTCAACTGTATGTGATAAACGTTTTGTCAATATATATTTTTTGGAAACCAGAAGATAAAATAACTATTTTGATTTGTTGCTGTAAATGTCATCGAAAAGACAGTTTGAAAAGGAGGGTAAATAACTAGGTACTCGCGTTTTACATTTCCAAATTTCTTTTCTTATTAATAGTAGTTATATTCTCTTTTACGACCAGAGAATTTTTTAACAACAAAAAATCCAACTGCTTAAAATGATTGACTTTTATACCCATAATAATTTGATACTCATATTAATATGATACGATAATATTTCATCCCTTCCCCCTTCCTTCCTCCGTTCGCATTCACCACATTTAAAAAATGTAGCCTTAATTTGTTACTATGACAACTGAGGCGATTCTAACGATATGTCCTGTTATTTTAAAATCCTATGTTAAAATACGTCAAGCCGTTAGGACTGTGGGGCGTACAAAAATGGGCGAAATGGACATACATACGCTCGAAAAACATTCCCCACTATAAATGGTATTTTCTTCGCACTAAGGCAGTATTTAAACACGAGTCCAACAAAACAGTACTAAAATCTGTAATTGCCCAAACAGCTTCGTTACCGTTGTTGGCAGTTTGGCAGTAATCAGTACTACCCCACCTCTTCCCGCTCGTAATTTGTACATCATAATGGACGAATCGGGGTTCATCGGGGTAATTGAAACGATTCACCGTGCTAATTGGAATTGTAGGTGGGATACACACCGATATATCGAGTTGTTCATGCAAGCACGAACAGCAATGTTTTTTTTAAATAAAATTGCGATAAATATAAAGTGGTCATGTTATCCCTAAAGAAATATGTAGTTATAATGATAGTGATGCTAATTTTACCATTTATTAATTGAGAATAAAGGTTCATCATTCATTAATTGGTTTAGGTTCATAATAAGTGAAAAACCGGTCACCAGAACGAAATTATTAAAAAAAATACTATTTAATGAATTTTAAAATTATATTTTAAAACCTATGTAGAAAATTATGTACAAGCGATTGCAGAATATGTGTAAGTCATATAAATCATACCTCAAATATCAAATGTTTCAAACCCCACCAACTCAAAAAATATTCGCGCTCATCTGTAGTTACTGCGTTAAATTATGTGGCACACCCCTGTCTGAGGACTCACTATTGCGTTTTTTACGGCGCCGAATCAGCGGATATCCGTCATCATACAATTTTGTATTGTGTCGAAAACTATAGACAGCTGTATAATATTTATCTATAGAGATAGACTCACGGATACTTTTCTATATACATATATCGGATGTATACAGGAAGCATTGGGGATATATCGAATGTAATGATGATTGTAACAATAACTATAATGTTACTACTCATAAGTGTCCTAAATGCAATACCGTATAGGACTTGGTTTCTTCTTTGCTTAAGTAGATATAAATTTGCATATCATGATCATTATCGTTATGTTTGTATAATCGTTTGTACATAAATGTATTATATATAAAGTACCGTTTAAGTATTGTACCGTTAAAAAGCTGGTGACATACCTACTGCGTCATTAAAATACCCTACAAAGCATGTCACTACCTAACTTATTCTTCGGGGTATTCAGTCAAAAGTGAGGGCACGTAGTAAACGCAACGTAAGTTAGGTCAAATGTTCTTTAACGCTATCTGAATTAAACTAATGAAAAATGTCTTAAGACAATTATATCTTAGCAAATAATATTACATATTAGTACATAAGACATTTTATTACACTGTGCCACTATTTATTACTTAGGTACCTAACAATTCCTTGAATCTTCTTGTAGGTGGTAGAATCCTTTGTTGTTCGACTCCGATGGCACCACCGCCAGCTTAACTGTTTCTGCCTAATGACAGCAGTGTTAAATACTGCTGTGTTCTCGTTCGTTGGGTATGGTAAGGCAGACTTACTAATTCAAGACATCCCAACACATCCCTCAACGGTAGCAACGCACCTTAGGCCTCTTATCTTATCGTACTTGACTAATATTTTTAGGATGAGCTTCGTCAACGTTCAGAACACAACTTTTAACGAAAGGATAATTAATCGTTATTACTTTATTTATACATGTTGTTTTATTTTCCCTTTTCTATTTAAAAAAAGTCTTTACACTTTGTATCATATTCACTATTCTGTGGGACGTGTAACCTTATTCTAGAATGGTGTTATATTTTAATTGCGTAAAGGACATCGATTTAACTATTAAAAGATTTCATGATGAATAGTATAGCGAAGTTAAAATTAACGTCTGTATATTATGCACAAAATGATAAGGGTTTCAGTTTTGCAGTTTAGTAACAGAACCAAAAGTTTTTTTATACTTGAGAAGCAAACAGTATTAACTGCTTCATACTCGTTTGGAGTCTAAACGAGTCCTTCATACTCGTTAATAGTCTTAATGATTCAATCGGTCATTTAGGTCACAAGAAACACGTCAGTCACAGAACCTATCAAGGACGTCGCGAAAAGTTTACAAATTTTGCGAACATATGACGCCATCGTATTTCTGAAATCGATGAGTGTGCGGAATGTAAAAATGCTAGATGAGTAAAAAATTACAAATTATATTTACCTATAATTTGTTACAAACTGATCCCCACGGCTTCACCCGCGTTAAAGAAGTAACAAGGCATTCATCATTATCTACCTAATAGCAATTGACATTAACGCCTGCGACGGCAGCTGCAAACGCGTGGAGCGCGCTCTGATGCTTTTTTCAAAAATTAAAGTAGCCTTAAACCTTCAACTATCTTTCAGTGAAAGTTCCGCTACAATCGGGCTAGCTATTTAGAAGATTACCTCAGCCAAATGGACAGACAGATAATTTTTTTATAATCGTATTTTTATTATAGATACAGTGTATACTTTCATATGGATTTAGTAAAATGTTATTATTTTGACATTACAAACCGACACTTCAATTTTATTTATTTGTATAGAAAAGATCCGATGTCAATAACTCTGAAAAAATAATTACTATAGTTTTAACTATCGATGTTAGGTGAACACAAGAAATCAAGAGGCATTAAATATAGTTGTACCTATATTAAAACACCATAGAGACACATATACCTATTAAAATATTGTGTAAAGGTACACAATACTTTTAACACCCTTTCACATAATACATAATCACATAATACATAAATATAATTCTACGCGAATATATTGTAGTGTTAAAAAAATGAGACAGATTTACGTAACGAATACCTCTACTTTATTGCCAAGAATGACGCAAAAGAAAAAGATTCGCTATCTTCCGACAAATGAGAACAAAACCGTTGATAATTTGTCTCAAAGAGCCTTATGAGACCCGAGGGAACAGTGAGATATGATAATAGCTGTACAGGTTTAAATGCGCTATTAAAGTCCACGACAATGCTTGACATCATCAATTAAAATGTAAACTTAGAAGCATTAGACTTTACTAAAAGCAAACTAAGAAAGCAGTGTTATTTATGTTCTATGGACCTCAACACGTGTTAAATTCATATTTTGTGATAGTGACGGCTAATCTACATATTAATACGTGAAAAGAAAATTTGCGGAATCATTTTTCGAATACTGCGTGTAGAAAAGTATGAGATTAGACATACATAAAAGTTCATGAAGAGAAGAAGCGAGGAGACAATAATTATGTATAATAACTGTCAAATAAATTAAACTAATTAAACTGAATAAATCAATGACTAACAAAATACTTACAAATGAAGTGAAGCAGTTAATGCGTTTCGTTGAAAGAGTGCACTGGGGATGCCGGTTGACTTAAAGACAGTGGCAGTGCCACTCATCGTCAGTTGGGCTCCAAGATCGTTTATTACTTCTATTTTATAAAAACTACATAATTGAAGTTTTTCCTCTGGCCAATACCAATGATCTAACATTAGCGATACACTGGTTTGACTGGTTTACTTGGTTTTTATCTTGTACCTTGTTGGTTATTATTGGAGAAAGGCAATTCGTGCCGGTTGTTTTCAAACCGCCTACAGAGTCCCCGATAAGGCTTAACGACTGCCATCCAAAGATAACAACAACAACTTGCACCAACAGCTTAACGTACCCTTCGAAAGAATAGAAATATATTTCTGCCTTCCCTTTCCTTTCATTGTGTAATAATTTCCTTAAGAGAAATTCTGATTCACCATTAACAGTTCAAAGTTCTAAGTAATACCGCAGCGCTAGAAAACAGTAAATAAGGGAAATAAATTTGTTTTTACTAACACCGTTGTTGATGATAGTACTTAGCTCATAAAGCTCGCGCTGAATGCTTGAATAATAAAAATGGAGTTTACATTTGTGAACTTAAAATGTTGTTCTGCTTGAGTAATTGAGAATTTAAAAGGAATACTCGGATTGTACCGCGGTCACGATATTGAATATGTATTATTATAATAAAGTAGCAAACGAGAATGCAGTCTACCTGATGGCATTCGACCCTTGATAAGATCAAACTCTTACCTAATTGGCCCCACTTAAAGACTAAGTTAGAATGCCTAGGACAAGTATGTCACCCTTACCAAATTCTGCGAACCATAACACAGCAGCGATTAACACTGTGGTTATTAGGAAAAAATTGGTGTGACTATCGTGCCGTCAGAGTTAAACCACAAAGGGTTCTGCCATTCTCAAATTTATGAAGACAATTGGCCGTAGCCCGACAGCATCACAGTGGCGTTCAATAAAGGCCAAAGTATATGTTATAACCTGTACATTGACTTCTTTCATAACCTAAATTTCAACACAATATACATTCTACAATCTATTTACTAATCCTTTAACTTCCCAAGGCTAGAAAGCTCCCCCAAGACTCCATCTCGCAGGACAAATGAGAAATTTACTGACCATTAAGAACCCTACTGAGCTCTTACAGGTAGAGTTTGTCGGGATGCATTTTCCGCCATGTTTCAAAAACCTCATGGCACAAGACTCTTATTATTGTTCTTAGATTTACGTCAAATGTAGGCTTACCAAAATTACGTTTTTTGATAAATAAAAAAAAATAAATAGTTTTTTACGGTATTCCTCAGATTTCGCTTTTTTTATTTTGTGTTAGGATGTCCGCTACAGAAAACATTATAACTATGAAAATTATAATCGATTAGGTGGTTCTTAACATACACGCGTTTAAAAATAGGAAACATGGACTAACAGAGAACGTAAGCTTTGTAGCTGGGTTCCCGACTGTACGGAACCCCTGAAATAGAGCGTAACCACGCTCTTACCCACTCTTTGTACCCACCCAGGTTATACACACCTTGGCAGCGAGCAGAAAGCTCATCAGTAATGTTACAAACGTACAAAACAATATGTTTTCGTAATTGGAATCATGAAAATGCTACGAAATAAGGTGGAAGGCACATTGGCGAAGGATTGTTTTTAAAAATACGAAGCTCCGGAAGGCCGCCGGTCGGTGGAGAGCTAATTAAAAACTTTTTCCTTTTCCCCTGCCTCGCTGTAAGTAAAAAAGGTGTACGTATTCAATTTGCGTTGGACCCGCTCTAAATGGAAATTAAAAGACCTATTGAATTGTAATGGCAAGTAATAAGCAAGCGGCGACACGTTTAATGAAGTCGTATTACTTAGGCTTTTTTACTTTTGGGTGCTTAGTTATTTAGGTAAAAATGCGAGTAATTCCCTAAAAGGAGGTATAGTGGAAAGTCTATTAGGTGCTACTTAAAGACAACCGTCATCAAGATAAAACTATACAGGCAGACGAGAATTTAAAATCTTCCGCCTTATCTGTTTTTGACCTGACACTTTCCCGGTCAAAAAAAGATGTGTTACAAGTTTTATAAAAAAAATGTTAGCGCTTTTATTAATAACATGCGAAAGTAAATCGCGCTTGTGATAAGGCCCTTAGAAATTGATCGAAATATTCCAATATATTGGTGTCTACACCACGCAAAATCATTCGCTAACATATTATTATTCTCGACATTCCCGAATATCAACGAACGACACAATTCGTAACGTATTGTTATATACATATGTTTTACATGTGCCAGTATTCAGTATCTGAAAATCTATTCTATAATATCGAATACAATATACTAAAGCTGATGCCAGTAAGGTAGATACAATTTATGAACGTTATATATAACAAATTACCGCTGTAGGTACCTATGTGTTATAATATTTAGGTAGTCTACTTATATCATCACATTAGAGATTCCTGCCATAATATTTTGGCTTTCAAAGCTACGCGTATTCAAGCTGTTTCGTCGCTGAATTACAAATAGCGCCTCCAAAGCGAAATAAAATCTGAAAAATGCAGACGAAGCGGAACAAAAACGAATTTTAAATTCTGTCAACTCGTGTCTCATTCACTAAAATTGAAAGAGATAGGATTAAAGCTCGACAGAGATTTCCTGCGCGCTCTCACGGAGAAAATGTGCAATATTGTCCCCGCGTTTGAAAAGTGCAAAGCTTATGACATCGGCTCTAGTTGCTTATTGTTGCAATAGTTTGTCGTGGCTGTCGTATTTAAATGTCATGAATTTTGTAAGTAGGATTGCTTAATTTTGTTATTTTTCTTCTGGTGAAATGTCTACATTGTCTATGTATTTCAAATGTCCTCTCTTATACAAGCGTTATATTTGAACATTTTCGATTTTTGAAATTATTAATAGTAATTGGTACCTACATGATAAAGCAATCCCTGATGCAACTGATCCATAAATGGGCTGCAATCAAATTCAAAAGAAAGTGTTACTTCAGTCAAAAGTTTCAAAAATGCAAGCAGTAGGATTTCAAAAAATTCCATACTGCATGGCGGGAAAATCTATGTAACGTATTTGAAATTTGAAATATCTATGAAATTTGGGTCATGAATAAAAAGGGTCCGTGAACGAAGATGTGCCTTAATTTTTGTATTTAATAAGATTAATTAAAGTAAAAAATACACATTAAATATATAGTTTAAATATACATTTTAAAAACTCATTCATTTTTTTTTAATACTCATGCATTCATGAGCGATAGTGATTTGTATGAGGATGTCCTTAAGACTTGATATTAATGTCTAGGATTCTTTACTTTTTGCCTAACTTATTTTAGTTTTTTTCTAATCTAATGAGGAGATATACTGACCATTGACTAAAAAGCGACTATTGACGGATAATCTTAGTAAAAATAATTGTTTAAGTATACGTAATTTATCTACATTTTTATTATCTTTTTTTTGTTATTGAAATTTAAAATCTACATTCTTTAGACTTCCTATTCCGCGAATCCAAACTCCGATTCTGATTAGCTACACTAGCATTCCCCTCCTAACATTCAAATAAGGATAGGCACGTATTCCGGTCTCATAGCTGGACCCTTTGCCTCTAGACGTTATTTGCCAGATGGTCTGGACTAGCGTGGCTCGAGTTACCCGCTAATGTAAACATACAGTTGGATATAACGCGCTGTGCCGTTGCTGAAATTTGCTTTAAAGAAGTAACCTGTATAACTCACTCTACCTAGTAAATACTACAAGATCAAATAGTCAGTTTTTAAGCCCCTTAAGCCTTAACAGAAATAAAGAAACCTTTGTTTTTTACAAAATATTATATTTCTAGAACTTTGCGTTGCTAGAACTCTTAGTAGGTTGACTAAATCTTTGTATAATTTCTGTATTTGGTTTTAATGGTGTATGGTATCAATAATCAATTTAAATAAATACTTAAACTATTTTGGTTCGATAACAGGTCTATAATAAAAGCTTAAGTTATTTTCTTATTTTAAAATCAATTCAGATTAAATTCGAATTTTCCTTTTTATATGATTTCAAGTAAAGATAAGTTATATTAATGGCATCGTCGCTTTTTTTCGAAATATATCTCCGTGCGTGTTTGTATATTTTCAAACATCCCAAACGCGACGTACGATGAGACGGACCAAGTTACCGCAAACAACTTCGTCCGACGACATGATAATGTGGAAAAATGTTTGAACTGCCAACTACTTAGGAAATAGCTGTTCATATGCACGTAGGTCTACTTAATACATATAAAATTATTGGACATATTACGTTAGGTTTTATCTCAACATATAGGTAATGTATTTTAGAGCTTCCCAATCTTGATAAGGAATTAAAAAATATCTAAAATTGGGGCTTCTAAATAGTAAAAGTACTATAGTATTTTGACAGCGGTACCCTCAAGAGAGGATAACAGAAACCGTACAAAATAGACATGATAATACATGGATTTCAAATCTGCGAAAAAAATATCTATTAAAAAAATAACATATTTATGCTTGTTTTGTATAGTTTTGTGTAGATATATGTGTATATTTTAGTTTAGATCAGTACTTTAGGTTAATTTGATTTTGTAATTTGTATTGTAAATAGATATAAAACATTTCTATACGAATGTTATTGTCAGAGTGGAATGGTCAGTTACGAAAAGTAACACGCAAAAAGCGAGATATACGAGTGCGGCGAGGGGAGTGTTAATTGCAGCCCCTGCGTATGACAACCAATAAAAGTGAACATTTGTTTATGGCTTATGGGCAGGAATACTTTCGAATCCACTGAAATCTGGTATAGGATAAAATTGTCTGTTGTGACATATAAATAACATATTTTTACTAAAACATAAAAAAATATCTCTCTGTTCTTTTCTTTTGGATAAAATCATAAAATCAAAAATATTTTATTCAAAGTAGATTCTTATAGAATTATTTTTGAACGTCAATGATATTATCTGCCGCCACTTCGCAAGGTGTTTCGTTATGGAGAAGAAGCGGCGAAAGAGACTCCATAACACACATCCTTTCAAAAAGTTTCATGTTACAATTTTAATTTAAACTTAAAGTATGTGGAGCCAGAGGCGCTTCAAACCACACTGTATCGTCGGACAAGTAATCACTCGTTCTATAGTACGCTTTTCTACATAGCGTTTGTTCAATGACTTGTTTAAACTAGTTACTGTTAGACTCTTGATAATCTCCTAAATGGCTAGACCTATTTTGTGCGGATTTTTGCTACATATCTGATGATAACTAACTAACTTACGTACTTACTTTAATTTTTTTAAAGTAATTATTTAGCTAGTATTCACTTAAAAACCTGTCCAAATCTCTTCATGTTCAAGAGAAACCCGTCGTCATCATCAGTTATTATAATTGTAAATCATTCACAAACACCTCCATTATATTTGTTGTGTGTATTATTATTTATGATCCGTTTTAAACATAGGTAAACCCTTTGATGGAGTAATAAAACGTGTGTAATTGTTAAACAGTGCATGTGACAGCCACCGAGGGCGCCGTGTGTGGGGTAAATTATTAAAACAGCATGGCGGCCGCGGCAACGTGATAACTACGCGTTACTAATTAAAACGTTTGCGGTGTCCATTATTATGGATTTGTTTGATGTTTGGTGGCAAATCCACTTACGACTAATCAGGTTTCGAAATCAAAGTACTTTTATATACAGCTCATTATTTTTTCTGAGCATCAATAACTTAGCAACTTATTGATGTTTAGTTTAACTATAATTTACAGTGATTCGTGTACAATAATGCATCATAGAGATAAAATGGCAAGAAATTTCTTAACGCGCCTTTTTTCAATAAAATTGTCAAACACAATTAAGTTATTTTTTCCTTAAAAACCATTTTAGTGTATTTGATTATTTCATATCATCGTTCTGTTGAATATTCTGAAGGTTGGAGTTCTGAAGATGGTAGAACCTCTGACACTCAACTTTGGAGACACCACCTGGCGCCACTCTTTGCAGTGTTAAATAGTGTTCTGGTCTGAAACGTGCAGTAACGGAGATATACTTATCCGGGGCGTTCCAATTTGGCTCCAAGAGTTGCAACGCAATAATGATTCTAATATTATCGTTGATTACATTTATTTATGGCAGAAGTGACCACTTACTATCAAGTGAACTGTGTGCTTGTTTTCAAATCCATATCATGAAAAAAAAGTTTAAAATTCAATTTCAATATTGAACCATCACTAAAGAACTAT
>DWNY01000887.1:0-14204 GCA_018250635.1 Telegonus apastus | reverse complement strand
TAAGTTTATGTTACACTAATTAATCCCCGCGGTTTCACCCGCATTAAAAAAGTAATAAAAAGGCAAACACATTTAAACTTAAGTAATACACGGGTCTAATATGATAGTTGACTCTAATGCACATTACTATGTTAATACAATGTCGAAAATATTTTTGATTCCATTAGCTATAGGAAATATTCTATCCAATAGGATATTACGTCAAATCATGTCATTTACTGAAGAATGAAAAAAATATGAAAATTGCTATGTCCTAATGGTAATCGGCGCCTATACTATTTGTACTCTGCGTTCTTTGGCTGAACTATTTTGCATATATTTTTACAGAAATAACACAAAACAAAGGAACAAAGAATTATAACGTACAAAAGCATTGCTTGTTTCAGTCAGATTTTTTCCAGCAATCTTGTAAATGTATTTTTACTATTAACGATAATTTTCCAGGTTATCCGTGAATCATTTTTCCAAGACGAGGCCGTCTGTATTGGGGCAGAAGTAAACAAGAATCCTCTAGCAGCTGAGGAACTGCTAGAATTATGCGCAGACGCAGCACTCGATGGCGTGTCGCTTGTTGTAGTTGAGGTTGCTACGGGTGAAGTTGTGTCAGTTGCTTTTAATAAAATACAGGTAAGAAACTATAGAGAACTGAAATTATGATAAAGAAGATTTGTATTGTTTGACTATAATGAACCAAAATATTAATAGCCAAGATGTTTGCGCTATCGTGTATAGGTGAACTTTATGTGACTATACTCTTCCAAATTATATATTTTAATGATTTCATGTTTACGAACAAAGTAATTAATTTTGTATTTAAATTCGAATTTACTTGTTTCTACTAACACGTTTTACACTTTAATAATTTAAACTTAATGAAATTGAAGTAACAAACTCGTCGGTCAAGGCTGACGGCTCAGGTTAGGCTCAAGTAATTTCGAAAAATAAGATTGGGGTACCTCACACCGTTTAGAAAAAATGCTTTGCAATCCCTGAGGACTAAGCTGAAACATCTAGGAAACGAGTATTTAGTGTACTTCTCAAATATAAACACAGTGCGACTTAACTGTTATTACTAACCAACTAATTAAAGACAACCTAACTTAAGAAGTCAGAGGTTCACAGTATTGACCATAATTATGGGTATTCATCTATTGATAGTGATAATCGCATTATATTCTATTATGTGTATATATGTATGTCTTATGCACTGAGTGCCTCCAAATACTAAGCTGACATTAAGTGTCATCGTATTGATATTTGCTGTATGGGCAATGTTCATAGATAGGATGAATTTCTTAAATATGCGTGGATGGCCAGATCCAAAACTATTAGGCCGATTTTGATAAAAACTAAAACTGTATAGGTACTTAAATTTTTTCAAAAATCTTTTTCCCTAGCCGGGAATGGAACGAGTTCATTTTGAATAAAGAAGTTCATCCTGTATAGTAACTATAATGGTACTGTGATTAAAATTTAACGATACATGTCTACTAGTAATGATGGATCTCGATCAAATTTTAGTCATGCACACCGATATTTATATGCTATATGGCAATCAGCAATATTGTTGGCTCAATCAGCTTATTGCAGGTACAGACGACTGGCTCATTAGAAAAGCCTTTCTTCGAAATATTTGCAGAGGAGCGATGTAAGCAACTGTCTTCTCGATCGCTCGTACAATTTATGGCAAATGTCGATGCAAGATGCAACTTATTCGAAAAGTAAGTTATTGAACAGTTTTCATCATTACCTGTAGTTCACTCTATTCAAGAAGCAATTTTAACTTGAATTTCTGCAATTTTGAAGTAGGTACCTAATTGCTATTTCTGAGTCCTTATACTTATAAGGAATATAGCAATGAAAATATTTACTTAAGAATTTGCCAGTAATTAAAGAATAACTGCGAATTCTGCGAAATTCTATGATAGCCTAATGGTTGAAACTCGGCCTCTCAATCAGGGGGTCCTAGGTTCAAATCCTCTGACTTTTAGAAGTTACATGCGTATTAGAAATTAATTATATATATTACTTGCTTTAATGGTGAAGGAATTGTGAGGACACCTGCACGCCTGAGAGTTCTTAAAAAAAAGTTCTTGAAGGTGTGTGAAGTCTACCAATTTGCGCTAGGCCAGCGCAGTGAAATATGGCCTAAGAGCCCTCTCACTCTGAGAGGAGACTCATGCCCAGCAGCGGGACAATAATGGGTCGACTACGATACTTATAAGGAATACGTATACTAATTAAAAAATCTACTTAAGCATTTGCCAGTAATTGAAGAATATCTGCGAATACCTCAGCCAATAACTTTGTTAGTAATACTTTAATATTTTAAACTAATTTTAACTTTTGGAACTGACACGCATAGGTCAAATAGTGAATTAATTAGACATTTATAGTTGGAATAAGCTAATCATGCAGTAAAAAATTAATGGAAAAGTAGTGGAACGGAAACGTACCTTTTAAAAAGTTGTAATAAAAGACAATTATTTTTTGATTTTCATTACAGATGCGGAGTGGACTGCAGTCTCGAAATAATGTTTCTAGCAACACTACGCGAGCATAGGAAACAAAACTTAGCAACAATACTTTGCAAGGTTTCAATAGAATTAGCGATAAAGTTAAAGGAAGGTCCTGTTTCTTCAATGACCGTAGAAGATTTAGGGCCAAAGTACGCTATTATTAAGCCTCGTAAAATTGTAGCGAAAACGCCGAAAATCTGCCAAGCGATTTGGACGTCTGTCGGGTCCCAGAAGGTGGGGAAGGCTTTAAATTTTACTGTGCACTTAACAGTGCCTTTCTCGGAATTTGTATTCAATGGGAAGACTTATTCAGAGCGAATAGGAAATGAATCTGCTTTTTGTGAAGTAGCTGCTATATCTCTTTAATGAGAAGCTGTTACGTGATCACGTTTTCAGTTCAGTGATGCGCTGAAATTGTTATTTCACTATTGTGTGATAAGACCGACATCACATAGCTTTAAATATAAAAATGTATCGTAACTATTATGTTTAATATATCATATACATTTTGAATTTACATTTTCATTTACATTAGTTTCAGATGTTTTAGTAGTAATAACTAGATACTATAAACTATGATTGAAATCGTTTAAAAAATAATAATAAAAACATGAAAACCATTCCATAGTAATATGAACGCTGTAAACATTTAACTGCATTCAATTATTTTACTTCAAGATATACTCGTATCTGTATTGCACAAAAGAGTTAAAAGATCTTTCAACAAACAACAAGTATCTTTAAAACAGTAAGAACTGTAGAGTTTATAAAATAAATGGTTTTAACAAGAAGTATAACAAGAAAGCGCCTTCGGCAGAAAAGAATAATGACTGAGGAAAACAGTAGCACCTGAACGAAAACGTAACAAAAACGACAGCGAAGACAGGAAAAATACAAACAACGGTGAAATGAACTTATGCAAGTGTGTTCAGTACCTACAATATCGGTGAGACAGGAATAAAAATGGAATGAACGCTTTCGACTCTCGTAGTAATACAGTATAGAAAGTAATATAACAAAACATCTTAAGGAATTATACGGAAAAGGAGTTAACCGTTACATATTTGGTTTGAAAATACTATTCATTGGTGTTGGTATAGCCTACTGTTGAATCTGCACGTAATTTTCAAAAAATATGGCATTATGGAACTTATGGCAGTAGCAAATGAGCAGTCCACCTGATGGTAAGTGGCCACTGCGGCCCACGAGCATCTATAATCAGCGCATAAAAGATCATAGTCCTACCTGAGGTCGGCTACAGATGCGTTGCCACCCCTGAGGACTAAATTGAAACGCTTCGGATAAGTACGTCTTCCTTATCACACCCTTGGTCTGAAACTAAAGCACTGTAATAAGGCAGAAAAGGGTGTGGCAGTGGTGCCACCGGAGTCGAACCATGAAAGGTTCTACCACCGTTAAAAGATAAACTAACGCTAAAGCTTTACCTGCTAAAATATCATATTCACAATTAATAGTCGAATGAATTTTTTTGCAAGGGTTTTCATATAATTTCTTTAGAACCCTGTTACTGCACAATGCACTACTTTTATCGGTATATCTAATAGATCATTAACAGAAGCTTCTTCAGCGTACTTTGTGCTACGAACACAATTGATTTCCTAAGCTTCAGATGCAGTAGTTTTAGTATTTGATTATTCAGTGATAGCGAGTGCGTTATTGGCTTCTCAACTTCGTGATTGTTAACTCAAAGCTGAGTACTTAGCACTTACTGCACCAAACGAAACTGAAGTTTATAAGTGTGTGGTTTTTCATTAAATATACAATTTGACTCCCGTAATTTAGTAGCAAATAAGAAAATCATATTATTTCTAACATAATCAGGTTTTATTTAAAGTTTTTTAACTTTTAATTACTTTGTTTGTACTAATTTTTGATGTCATGGTTTTTGTAAGTTTGCTATCTCACCCACATTTTCGAATTCTCTCTGGTGGTTTAACTATTACAATGAAACCACCAGAGAGTGGATGGAATGGTTCAATTATTCACCAATATCCATACTAATATGACTTACAACCAAATACCTTCTATTAAGGAGAGCGACCCAAATCCAGCAGGCATTGACGACACTAATGATCTCTAAAAGATTCCTATATCTATCGATATTGTAGTTCGAGATAGAATACAACTTTTATACTATACCGACGTCAGCCAAAACGAATGAACGTATTAAAAAACAACTCGTTCAAAAAATCGATTAACAAATCCCTTGTATTCGGAACACAGTTTGACAACAATAGCGACTAATGGAATAAAGCTACAGCTTTGGAGAGGAAGTGTCGAAACCAAATCAATTAACAAGAACCAATTTGCTCGAAGTTCGTCGATGCAATTAGAGAACTGTCGAATATCGTGCCACATCTATTTAATATCTCCGTGTCTTAAGATCTTCGACAAATTCTCAGAGTAATTTGTTGATTGTTTTGAAAATTACTTGAAAATTTCTTATGTATAAAATTTGTCGTGAATCAGATTTAATTGTAATGTGACTATTAATTTACAGTAAAATTACAACTATGTTAACTATGTGTTGCTACCAGTACCACTAACATAAACACACTGATGCTGAACGGACAGCATTTTTTTCATCTGTCGTTCAGCAATATAAAATTTAAACACTTAATTCTTAACGTTCTTTCGGTAATTAGGAATGACTCTGAGCTTTATCAGTTTCTATAATATGCACGTAGTAGTTAGTATAGTTTACCCTCTTAAATCATCCAACCAAAATCACAATAAAATCTCCATCAGCTCAAAGGACTATATCGCTATTTACAAAGGCATATTAATCCGATCTCAGCGGATTCGCTTCTCTTTGCTCAGCACTTGAAATTCAAATGGTGCAGTTCATATAGTCTCCCCTGTCTGAGAGCCTGCCGGATGCCATGACGACTGAACACACTTAAGGATGTATTCCTGGATTTGTATTTTAACTGGGCACAATATAGTGTTTTAATGCAATGCAGGTTTTGTAAGTAATTTTGAAATAATGACAATACATTTGACAATTTCCATAATCGTAAAAATATTGTCAAAATTACATAGATAGATGTCGCTTTTTATTTATTCGTCAAAAATATAACCTATTGATGTCATATACCTAGTTCATGGTTTACTAGAATAATAAATTAAAATACTACAATACTACGATAAATCAAGCGATGCAAATTACACCTTTAAGTCGCATAACTGAACTTGTACATAGTACAAGTCCTACCAAGTATTACAGTGCTACTAAATTCTTAGGTTGGACTGTAAAACTCTTTAGAATTGACATCAGGTCGAGTACATGTTCGTTTGATATTTAAGTTAAAAAGAAAATATTTTTACCATATTTAATATTCAGAATGCTAGTAAAGTAAGTGCGGTACTAAAAAAATATCGAAAAAATGGAGACATTTTGAGGATACCAATTTTAATCGTGAAAGGGATTCAAATTCGAGATGAATTGAATATGAAACAGATAAATCAAGAGATTCGTTTCCAAACAGCTCTTAGGTTTATTGAAGATTACTTATTTTTACTCTCTTTTTATTTTATTGTTCATTCAGAACATTTTAATCTTAAATTTATAGCATTCAAAATGTTTCTATTGTATTTCATTCTACTACTTGAAAATCTACTTATACAAAATTATTCCATCCATTTAACAAAAGGGACGGACTCCACGGACGGTGAAATTATTCAGGATTTTAGTTATCTTTGTTATAAATAAACAAGAGAGTTTTAGTAGGTTTTGTTATTACGGCAATACTCGTACATTCAGGTACAAAATACTCCAATCTTATCTTGAAGGACCTTAAAATAATTCAGATTTTCCAAATGACTTATTTTTATTAAAAAGGCAGGAACGTTCTTATGTCCCTAAGTCAGAACTATCATTGAAATAATATAATTATTGAAAAATCTCTCATGTACTAATGCAGCTGTTAATGTACGACAATTCATGAGACATCGTTTTAATTCCAAATATTTAATGTGTCAAGTTTAGTCTAATATATGAACATTGAACGTACAAGTAACAGTAAAAATGTGTTCTAAATGCCCATAAAAAAAGGAATAATCTGCACAGAAAATACAAAAGAAATTGACTGGTAAATGCGTAAATTGCACATATATCAAGTAGGAAGCCCCACCGTGAAAGACATAGGTCCTTTAACATCCTATTGTTCCGTCCCCCATACTTTAGGGCGATATGTATTTCAGTGCATTTGCGCGATAAAACCCCTTTCAGCCATCGAATCTAAAGTACGCCTAATACCTTCGTTTTGTGTGTAGATGGGAACGTTAGCACCACTTCAAAGGTGTTAATATGTAATAACGGATTTATACCGAAGTTTCATGGCGATTACTGACACGAAAATGGCCGTGATGCGGCTATTCATACTTCGAATACCTCCGAAAAAATCTAAAGACAGAATAGAGGAATGTAAAAATATCAGTAGATATGAAAATTTAATTTTAAAACATTTTTGTATTTTTATACTTTTTAACACGCTTTTATTAGCTTTGGACGGTATTTTGACCGACTTTGAAATGTCAGATTAATTTGAAACTTCGCTTACTGATCTAGGACCGATGACAATGCAATCATTTGAAAAACAGGAAAAATAAATAATAGTTAAAAAACTAAAAAAAATCTTTTTTACGATAATTATTTTATGATTTTTAGTCAGTTCTCTTAACTTTGATAAAAAACTTGTATTTTAGCTATTTAAACAATTTATTTATAATATTGAGATGACAAACGAACATGCCGTTTACCTGATAGTATGTCACTGCCACCCATAAACATCGATAATGAAACCAATAAGGACATAACGAGTTAGTGGTCACTCTTGGGAACTTGTTTCAGAGATTTATATTTTGGAAGGTGGTAGAACCTCTGACGCTGGACACTGGTGGCAGCACTGCTACCTGTTTCTGTCTAATAACAGCAGTGTTAAGCGCATCTGTATTCTGGTGTGAAGGGTATGGTAAAAGAGACATACTTATTTGAGGCGCTACAATTTATCTCCTCAAGGATAGCGTCGCACCTGTGGCCAACCTTAGGTAAGATTTTGATCTTAACTAAGGTTTATTACAGAAGTCCATGGGCGATAGTGATCACCTACTATGAAGTGGGCTGCAAGCTCGATTGCTACTTCCAAATTAGAAATATATATAAGGCGATATAGGTTTTGTCAGTATTCACATCTATCCACCGAAAAACAATGCTTGCTAGAAATACGTACACATTAGAAATATGTGTGACGTTAGTACGTCCCTCATAACTATTTTTTTTTTGGTAAAGTATTATTTTAGGTAAAGTATGATTCTGCAATCGTACTTAAAATTGATTTTATTTGATACATTTTTCAAAACAAACTATTAGTGATAATAACAAATAATTACTTAACTCCTGTAGACAATCTTCCTGTACAGTATCCCACTTTAAACTAATTCTAAGTTGCAACAGTTCCAGGTAATTGACTAGTTTAACTTAGCGACCAAATTGGTGTCGCAACACTAACTTGTAATAGCTTAGTGCTTCAATATTTATCTCTAGTTAACTAACTATAACTAATATATGAACTAATCGGACTATTTATTTAATTCTACTGAAATAATATTAGCGCTTAAAACAGTGATAGCCTAATAGCTGAAACTCGGCCTCAATCGGGGGTCCGATGTTAAAATCCCAGGACGCACGTCTTACTTTTCGAAGTTATTTGCGTATTAGAAATTAATTATCACTTAATTAACTGTGAAGGAAAACATCCTGAGAAAATCTGCACAGCTGAGAGTTCTTTAAAAAAATGTTCTTGAAAGAGTGTGAAGTCTACTAATTCGCACTTGGCCAGCATGGTGCAATATGGCCTAAAAGCCCTCTTACTCTGAGAGGAGACCCGTGCTCAGCTTTAGGACAATAATAGGTTGACGACGAATATTAGCGGTAGTAAGATTAGGATTTATACTTTTTATAAAAATCTGGTGTCACGGTCACAGTGATCAAAGTCCGACACGCTTTAAGTGTTTTTCATAACATTCTTATGCATATTTAATAGGTATGAGAATAGGTTGTAAACTGTTTTTCATACCGCGTATATGTTTGTCCTATGGAAAAAAATGTTTTCTTTTACAGTTCTATTTGTGGATCTTTTTTTGGAGTGTAATCAAAAGTTACCTAAAACTCCAAATTTTTTACCTCCTGTTGCCACGATTTTATTGTGTAAACCATGTTCAAATATTTATATGGCAATAAAATTAAAGCAGCAAACTTTCATCTGATGGTGGGTGATTACTGCCTTGGACTTTTGTGAACTGTATCTATTATATGTTTTAGAACATAAATCAATATGCTTAAACGCGCAATTTATACATTCACCAATTTCAAGGAGTTTTTTTTTCAAATGGTACTGAAAGATATTTCACAGGATCCGTCTATTTTTCCGGAATAAAAAATAACCTATATCTTACTCCAAACTGCAATCTATCTCTGTACCAAATTTCATCTTAAATTGCTTAACTATTCTGAAGTTTTAAAGTAACAAAAAGGCATCCATAAATACTCACAACTTTTCAGCTTAATAACATAAGTAAGATTATCTGAATTCATCATAGTAAGAGATTTTGTGGTGAACGCGGATAGTGTATTATATACCTACCTACTATTTAACAATATTCAATAGGCGTAATACCAACCTCGAGCTTAGAAATAAATGTATTTTGTTTCGTGTCTCATGTCCATAAAGCTGGCATAATACCTTGGCTTATCATTTCGTGACCTTTGCGTAGTCTTTTATGGACTTGGTAAAGGACATCAAAGCCAAAGCCGCTCCTTTACGATATCGTAAAGCATCACTGATCCTAAGAAAATGGGAGAAAATTCTTGTAGGTTATTTTATAGAAGTAGCTAAGCGGTCTGCAGTCTGAGAAATAGCAGTGCGACAATTAACCTGCAGTTAACTTATGGGCTATATTGGCAAGCCATGAATAATATTGCCTTACTCTAACTAACCATACTCCTAAATCAAGCAATCGCTAATGTTACAAGACAATAGGTAATGAAAGTCTTACAGTCCGTACTAGGCGCTTTAAAATTTACCAGTGCTTTTTGACTTTGAATTTAAGAATAAATTAAAAATTGTCAAGCATCTTAAGTAACATAATTATAAAATTAAAGGGATAGCATAATGGAAAATTATAAATTGAAATATATTTTATTAATAATTAAACAAATATTTGCGTCATTTGAGAGGTGGCAGAGTTCCTTTAGTCCGGTCATGGAATTACCACTTTAATTTCGAAGGGTATGGATGTCGATGGACCTACATATGAGATGACCGTTTTTGTCTGCTAGAGTGGAAACGCGTCTATAATCGGCCTCATGTACTGTTTTTTAAGGCGGTAGAACCCTTTCAGGTTGAACTCCGGCAGCACCACCGCCACCTATTTCTGCCTAATAACAGCAGTGTTAAGCGATACTGTGTGCTAAATTCAAGTGTGTGGAAAGGGAGATATACTTATTCGAGGCGTTCCAACTTAGTCCTCAAGGGTAGCAACGAATCCGTGGCCGAATCAGTTGGGACTATGATCTTATCAGGGGTTGATTATAGATGTCCATGGGCGGCAGTGACCTTTTACTATCAATCAATCAATTTAAAAAACTCAATTTCGTCAAAAACAATAACTTGACGCAAACCGAGCATTGATTTAATTTATCTATGAACCGAAATTTGCTGAAACTTTGCTGAAAGAAGTATACTTAATACGGAAAACAGAATAGTCTAAATTCTCTCCATGTAAGTCCCACTTGCATTTGACCGGTTTTTATCATTCCTTCTGTAAGGGACGCAAAGCCCAAATGCCTTTACGATGTCCGTAAAGCACTGATCCCGGAAAGATGTTCGCGGGTAACTGCGCTTATTAACCCACTTTATAGCTTATTTTGGTTTTATGTCCGGCTTAATCTGTAACTGAAGCGGTGTTTTTACAACATTAATGCGGTTATAGCCGAAATTTAAGGAAATTAGAGTATTAACGAACGGAACACCGTCTGATTATCCTTTGCTTTTCTAGTTCGCAGTGCACGGCATAACCCTATCATTAGGTATACTTTTACGAACGGTATTCATAAATATAGATTATACAATTAGGTATTTTTTTGTATAATAATAGTCGAACACATAATTAATATTAAACTGTTTTTCACTTTTATAATGTTATCATTTTCTGAGCTTGTGTTATCAAATATAAATAGAAACAGTCCTTAAATTCTTTTTCGATCTATCTGTACCTACAGAGTAATATCCCAAACCAGTGAACTGGAAAAGGAATCTTTCAAGTGAGGCAGAATACTTTATAGGCTTACACAGGTGCTGTATATTTCAAAAATATTATTTTTTCCTAAATATGGGTACGTTTAAAATATGTCTTCATCATCAGAGGCAACGTATCTGTTATTGATGTCAGGATCTTTGTACATTAGCAACAAGTATCCCTACGATAATTGGCGAGATTATTTCTTACTTCTATTAAAATTACCTACTGACTTAAAACCATAGAACTAAGAAGTAAGTGGACAGATCACACTTATCAATAATATGCGGAGCTTCGAATATTTGACAGAAATGACTGTGTCACCCTGTCAATGCTATTGTTCAATTTGTAAAGAATAGAATTAGATGTTAGTTTTAATCGTGACATCTAGTGCAGGTTGGGGAAATTGAAAATTATTATGTTCTTTATGTTCTTAATTTATAACCGTATTAAATCGCTGAACAATAGTCTAGTGTTTTTATCTATTCAATAGATATGTTTATGCATTGTCTTATATGTATATACTATTAGAGGGTAGCTGTCAATGTCAGTGGCGTGACTTAGGTGGTAGAAGTGAGACGTGCACCCTGCTCGGAACTGGCATGGTAGTGAGCCAGTCAATATCAAGTAAATATAGAACTCCGGTCATAACAAATAGTATAAAATAGAAATTGTAAGTATAAGATGCATTTCAAGTATAAATTTGTGGGTTGATGAACTATTTGAAGTCGACAATAGACGAATACTAAAAGTGCAAGTTTATTAATGTTAATAATATAATTACCTACTGATTTATTTGTGTTTATTTGACTAGAACCCTTCCCATATTATTCTAAGCATCGTTACCTGTCATCATTCTATTCTTTTTTAAAACCCATATTATGATGAAATGTATCTAATGGGAAAATTCATCTTCACTAGTTCCACTCATATTATCAGTGAGATCGACGGATAAAAATGTACCTCAAAGGGGAAATAAACAATGGACCCTAATTCTAGGATGGGTACTTATAGGACCTTTTGGAGCAGTCAACGGCGATAAATGTGCCTGAAGTGAGTGTAAATATCAGGTAGGGCTGAGGTAGGCTTGGTTATTTTGAAGAGAAAGGGTTAACCATTGAAAAGAGCGGTAAGGTATGTTACAAACTTGATCTCCAAAGTTCATATTGTCCCATGCACCTATTGTTGAGTTTAATAACAGTTGTCATCAGTTAGATAGTTTGTTAATTTAAATGTACTTAATGTATTAATATGTTGAATCTTCCATAGGGCCGCCGAGAAGTTTATTGACTATCCATACCTTTAATAAAATTGAAACGTTCGCTTGTATATCGCATCACGTCTATTTACAAAAAAATGGCGGCTGAAAACGAATAATAATAATAAAAACCATGTTTATTAAAGTTTTTATCGTCTGTTTGAATTTGTTATTGAAATCGCTTTGAACCAAAACCAAAAGAATTAAATTCAAAGGCTTGAGGTAATATTCAGTCTTTATTTCATTGAAATAAATCTACTCTCGTTACAATTTAAATGTATATATATTAAAAGAATTACTGCGGTTGAAACCTCGGGACACAGGTGGTGTTTAATAATTTAAGTGAAAGAACCATAAAAGTAGGAAAATACATAATGTACGAGATCTTTATATCGTTGATATGTTCTTCATAATTATATTTCGACGACCCGCGTGGCGGAGCGGTCACCATACCGGTCTGACGCGCAGTGGGTTCCGAGTTCGATCTCCGGCCAGACAGATATCTGAATGATGAGTTTAGATCTCTGTTCTGGGTTTTTGTGTTTGTGTATTCGTCTTAGTGTTTCCATGGCACCCACGACACGAGAAAATCCTAGTGTGGGGCTATGAGTGTGGAACGCGTTAAAGCGTTACGCAGAACTAAAGAATTCTGGTATTTATGTAAATAACATCCAGGTTTACCAGTTGTATAATATTGTTTGTTTGTTTTGAAAATTTCGGAAGTCTCAATTTTATGTTACAAAAGGCGAGAAAAAATTGTCATAGTGGTATATGTGTGTTACCATTTATATTGCTATAGTAATATAAAAAGTTTTATTTCGAGGTGTGTGTTTTGTACATCCTAAGTGCTACGAAATTTTTTAACTCGTCGCATTGCTTTATTTACTTTTGAATAGTGGTATTATATGCTGCTTAATTACAAATATCTGCATTTAAATAACATACTTTTTCTGTATAAAATATTTTCCGTGATTCTCTTAATCAATATCCAAAAAAAGTAAAGTATAAAATAATTTGACCTTCGACATTCTAACTTAGTACGTGTGCGTATCGTCTCAATACTTTACTTAGCACCAATATTCCTTGTAGAATATTATAAGCCAAACCCTTTATAAGCCACTCACATCGGTGGATTACACGTAAAAGCTCTTCCGAATCCTTAGGCGACCTGTAATCGGCTTTCTGACCCATCTCCGTGCGTAAATAAATAGTTCGCGAAATATTCAATTTCCGTAAGTATATCTTTACGAGTTTCGTTAATAATAATTTGTGACGACTTTTTCGACGAATTCGTGCTGATATTTTTTGTTGCAAGCAACGTAAGTACCTACCTAAATAGATACAAATATTTTCGGACATTAATTTAAATATTTAATAATAAATAAAAACAAAATTAATGGCAAAACAAAATAGCTAGAGTCGGAAATTGTTCGTTTCTACTATGACGAAAATGTAAACTGAAATTTCAGTGCGAAAACAGAAATAACTTTCCAGGTTTAGAGCTTAAGGCGTAGAATAAGCTGACACCAGACACACCTTGGCAGGCACTCTGACGAAATTGAAAGCGAAAATAAACTGGAAACTGCTAAGATTACTCTCATGAAACTTCCCAACAACATTTTTGATGTTTCGATAAATATTAGTCATGTGCGCTTGGATAGTAACATAAAATATATCCACACGAAATTGAAAGGAAATATGCAACACAAGTTTTTACCCGTGGCTTCGCTCGCGCTAATGTGTAAATGTACATTTGCGTTCATAAAAGTAAGAATATAGATCGTAGTTTGGATTGATTCAGGTACAATGAGAATACAATTAACTAGTTTCAAGACTCCGAAGTTAGAAAAGTAAGAGGATGTAGATATGTACACATACGCGCACACAAACATTCATTTAATAGTATTGTAATAATCATTGTAGTTTTATTATCAAATGATAATATGTATCAACACAAAGGCGCGTAACTCACTGCGCAATATAACGTTGTAACAAATAGAAGCTCTTCAACGGGACAGGAGAATGAAAACTTAAAGTTAAACCTGAAGTACATATATAAACTTGGTATTTTGAAAAATACTATTATCGTAAAAAAAGAATTTAAAGAT
>DWNY01000886.1:0-14205 GCA_018250635.1 Telegonus apastus | reverse complement strand
AGGTAATGCGATAGCATCCAGTGTCTTGGGTACATTTCCACGGGGCAGCGATTTGGCTCATTTATTTTATTTATAGTTTTAATTTAGTTGTAAGTTATGTACTAAGCTGAAATTTTAATAAATTATTATATTATGTACTTTAATTATTAAAATATGTTAGCTGTATTATATGATTAAGTAATATTCATACTAATATTCATACTACGATATACGAATACGATACGATAATTCAAACTAGAACACATTTCTATAAAGCGTAAACTCGGTAATCCGATCTGTTTGGCAATAACAATATTTTAGTGACCGCAGTACTAATCCGCCAAAACCATTTAATTGCAAATTAGATAGCGCCTATTCAATTTATCTCTTCTTAATCTCCATTTGATACCGAGATTTCGAAATTTCCACGAAATCTCTTTCATAAATAAAATGTGGCAACCGCAAATTTATTTAAAACCGTAACTGATTAATTTAATTGTGTGGTCTAAGCTTTTATTGTAGAATGGAGCACAGACTCCATGAAATCACTCGCGTCTGTAACATGGCCTACTTTGATTATACACTCGCTAGATCTAGCGTTACTTAAAACAAAGCATCTTAAAATTGTCACTAGCTGTTAGCCTCTAAATCGCTAATGCTTATAACAATCAATCTTATTGTCCAATCAAAATGGCGTAGTGGGAGAATTCGACCAATCATACAACGCCTTCTTTAAACTAGTGAGTCACACACACTAGTTTATATCACTGGCAGCGTGAAGGACGCGCGGTTTATGGCTTTAATTCTTTGCGCGGAAATTATTTTCAATAATTAAAGTAGCCTAAGTTACATATACCTTTATATATCTACCAGTGAAAGTCCCGTCAGAATCCGTTCAGCTATTAAAGATTACCCGGAACACATTGACAGACAGATAGCCAGAGAAAAAAAAAAAGTGTTTTTGTTAAGTACAGCATATGCACTTAGTATTTTTTATTTTGATTAGAAACAGATACTTTATTTATTGGTATAGAGTATAGAAGTAGTAAAGGGTATGCTCGTTGACGGATGCTAAGTGGTCACTGCCACCCATTGACATCTGTAGTCCCAGATAGAATTGAAGGCCTACTTGAAGTTAGTTAAACGTCAACAATTAATGTGTTCTTACTACAATAGAGTGTTTTGAAACATTTCGCATAATTGTTTCAACTTAACGACACCTCTCAAACCAGTTTACAGCGCCGTTCATGCAAGACAGCAAAGGTTGTAGCAGTAGTACCTCAGGCTTTAAACCACAAAAAACTTGTGGTGTTCCTACGCAATTTAATAGTATTTTTGATGTACTTAGCAAAGGAACGGAATTTGAAGTGATTTCATTGTAATTTGCTTTAAATTTTTTGCTCAGTTGGGCGAGAAATTATATTGTGGTTCATTAAAGTATGTTTTTAAAATAATGCCTTCAAATGAAAATATAATACTGTCAAATGAAACTGTAATGTACTGTCGAATAAATAGACAAAGAGAACTTATTTTTAAAGGCAAAGGTAACAAAACCTACTCTGCCACGCTGGTGATAAGATCTAAGGAAGTTTTGGAAGAAAATAACAAAACTTTACAAGTTCTCAGTTAAAATTTAAATTTAAATCTGGATTTCTTGCAATGTTTATCAAACCTTATTTAATATTTACTTAGATTAATTATAAAAACATGCGCGTCTTCGATTCGAATCCGAAACTCCAGTGTCCTCGAGAAATCTCATTGAGTTATCATTATTATTGGTTATCATTACATGTCATTACTCATGGCTACATATAGTGTAATAACGAAGTTAAGTACGCTAACTATTGTAATAAAAATGATGCAACAAAGAGCGGGAATTTATCGGAAATATCTCGAAATTTCCATGGCGTTCCTTTACAAACGTGCACTCTTATGTTTTGAATGCAGAGGGCGCTTCAAGTGCCATACAACGAGACCAATATAAACGGACCTCCCCTTCCCCTTTTGACCTGAAATAAATGTTTTAAAAGGGGGGTGATTACAGCGGAGAGGGAGCTCAGCGTTGATTGGACATTTGGATGACAAAAGACGTTGGAAACAATAGCGTACGCCATAAAGATAAAGGTACTCTTTTTGAAAATTTATCGTTTCGCAGTTTACGAGGTGTGTGAATCTCAGTGATTGTGGAACGTTCAAATATGAACCAGGCTATAATTATGTGTTACTTCGTCGTGCATTGTTATTAGTTTGTTTGATTCAGTTAGTCGCATTCCGTCGTAAACACCAGACGGTGTAGTGCTCACTTGGGTGGAGCCCGACGGGGCAATTCGCGCAGAGGACTCCGGTTGCGATCCTTAGGAGATCCTGAAGTCCTCTTTGCAGCGCTGAGGACGGCCACCGGGGGGGTTTTAGGAGGTAAGAATCCTACATAACCCGGTGTTCCTCCCACCGCAACGGGTACCTTTTGAAGGTTTCCCCTTCGAGAACTCAAAAATATAAAAAAGGATTGATTCAGTATTGTTCATCCGCGTTTAAAAATATCACATGACAAATAACCGAAATTAAATAGTGATAATTTACCTGATAGCAATTGAAATTACTGTCGGCGAAGCCGCCTACGTAAGTGTGGAAAGCGTCGGTTTATCGCTTTTAATGTTTTGCACGAACCTCCAATTAAATAACATATCTAACTTATGCCTTATAATTGTATAATGGTAGGTATAAGGCATAACATACGTCATTATGAAATCTATCTGCTAGTGAAAGTCTGGTCAAAATCGGTGGAATCTTTGCCCAGATTTTCGCAGTTGGAGATTATGTCAAACAAACAGACAGACAAAAAATATATAACAGTGTATTTGTTATACGTATCGTGTATACTTTCATATGCATTTAGTAAAATCTTGTTATTTTGACGTTACAAATAGACCCTCAATTTTATTTATTTGTATGTATCTTATCTGGGCAATAACTTGGGATTTGTGCCTTATCCTTTTAAATCAAATACTTCTCCATTACCTATTTCTACTAAATTGAATGTTTCCTCATTAAAGTGGCTATTTTGTATTATAATAACAAGAAAATAAATTAAAGCTTAAAAGCAGTATATATATAACATAATAACTTGATCTTTATCAACATAAAAAGATTTCTGGTAAAAATCGAGCCGCCGCATTCATTCTACATAATATATCCATTCTAATGAAACTATCAATCTTGTGAACCAATTACGCGTATTTGTATGTTCATGGGTACTGTAATTCTATTTCACTTAGCTACTCGTATGCAGCGCATTAGTGCTGATCAATCAGGCGGCATGTGTACTTGAACGTAGCGATATGTCAGCGCTGTGAGCTTGGCACGTACTCATATCTTAGCTTATGTGCTGTGGCCCGCGGTTTTACTCGCGTTAAAAACATATTGTAATGACCGTAGTTCTGTATTTACCTGACTAGCTGACCAGGCGAACGTTGTTCTGCCATTTGTATTTAGGAGTTTGCCCGTGCGTCAGTGAGGCTTTACAATAACGCCATCTAGTCTACTAAGGTAGAATTATTCACGTACGTACGTAATTCGACGTAAGAAAAGTTACTTCTGATTTTAAATTGTAATAACTTTTAATAGAGTAGATCGATTTTGATGAAATAAAGCCTAAATGTTAAGTAAAGATTCGTACTATGAATATATTTGCATTTCTATGAATTCAATCTCGTTTTTTTGTTTGCAAGTAATTTTAAACACACAGAGAGCGAGCGCGGACTACATTCTTATTATATATACACATATTCACTGGCTCACCACTATACCAGTTCCGAGCAGCGTGCACATATAACTTCCACCACGTACATCGCGTCAATGACATTGACAGCTACCTTGTATTCGCATTCATGAGACAATGTGTAAACATATCTATTAAATTGATACAAACACTACACATATGTACATAACAGACAGGTTTAAAGTACTTTGTAACAACTACAGGTGGTAGAACCCTTTGTGGTTCGAATCCGGCGGCACCACCGCCACACCTGTTTCTGCCTTAGAACAGCAGTGTTAAGCGCTGCTGTGTTCTGTTCTGAAGGTGTTCTAAGGGAGAAATACTTATCGAGACGTTTCAAATTAGTCTTCAGAGGTAGCAACGCTTCTTTGGTCAACATTAGGTATGACATTAATATCTTGAAATACGTATCCAAAATGAGTAGCGAATCGAGTAAAAAACAAGGTCTTCAGAGAAATATATGTATGTGAATGCTCTATATTATTTCTTACTTTCATATTTTGTCAAAGTTTTTGTAAGAAATAGATTGGTACTATTTTTCTTGAAGTAAAGGTAAATCTTACTATTAGTGTTTACAAGTGAGGACTAAGATCTAAACCTTAGAGAATAAGGTTGATGTGGATGATTAAAAATATTCGGTCAGATCCGGAATCCTCGGCGGTCCGGAAATTAAAATTAACGTACGGAACGGCGACTTAACGAGCGCGGAACGGCCGCTTAATCGGTGGCTTGATATGTTAATATTTTGTTTAGTGCGGACTTAAAAAATAGATGCTTTTTTCCTGGTACATTGCAATACTAGTAACTTTTTTTTAGATTGCACACATGCTGCCTGGTTGCCGCAGTGCAAATGGATACGGTTACTGCTGACTTACCCTTTGCGTTCAAACTTAGTTTTCAGGGGTAGGAACGCATCTGTGGTCAACCTTAGAACTCTGATCTTAGCTTGGTTCAGTACAAATGTCCATGGGTTGTAATAGCTACTTACTATCAGGTGAACTGCATACTTGTTTGCTACTTCCAAATTTTAAGAAAAATCAAACATTCAAAGCCTGCGATAAGCTTTAACGAATGCTATGCAATGATGACAACCGTGACTGACGTTTTAAAATGTCTTCCGAAGCAACGGAGCAAGCGTGCAGTAAGCACTAGGTTTTCTAATAATGAAGTCGGAAGCAATTATATACGGCGGAAGTCGACCAGTAAGTTAGTAATTGACGAATAACTTTAGTAACTTAGTAAATTGTTGACGAGAACGTGCGTGCTACTGACAAAAAGGTAACATTTCCTCTCATTTAATTGTATTATGGGCCAATTATATAGTTATATACTAACTATATTAGTTAACCTGATTATGAGTGCAAGATGGGTTTATGTAACTATGAACTTTAAACATACTATTAATACAAATTATCATTAAGAATATTGTTTCAATTATTTAAACAATATTTGTGCTTCGGACACAATATTTCAAAGTAATCGTTATTATTTCAGTCAATTCACATAAAACCGTGCACTATGAACCTAAACCTTCTTCAAATATTGTACTTTATTTTAGTAAAAGTCGTAGAAAAATTAAAAAAAAAAAAAAACTGTTTTATAATATGATTAAAGATATAAGAAAAGATTACAAACACAAAGTTGATTAAACTTTGCTTCATGACACAACTGCAAACATTAAACTTGATGTGAGTAATAAAAACATTTTATTAAATATTAGTTTAATACTCAAGTCTCTTCGTACAATTTTCCTCAATCAAATTTCCAGGCACTTGAAAATGCGATTATGATGTTGATTCTGTTCTCTCAAATATGGTTCAAGTCTTTGCTTTCCCCAAATCCGTGTTTTAAGTAAACAAACCACCGTTCATAACGTTTATTTGATAAAATCTTGCGGTGATTGCGCGGCGCTCGATTCGTTAGGGAGCTAAAAACTTGTGTACATACGGTGAGATATTTCCGATAGGAATGCTTAATGGTTATAGTTCTAGAGTAGCGTTTTTCTTGCAATCTGGATGCCCTGGACATATACAAAGATGATTACAGGAACATCTAGACCTAGAACTGAAATCTTAATTCATCATTTAGATATCTATCTGGCCAGGATTCGAATTAGGCACCAAATGGGTGTCTTGTATGGTGACTGCTTCAATTATTTGGTTTTCTTTACGTCCAAGTTTTATTAAATACCGGACACAACATTTTTCTGATAAAATCATGGATCATCGTAATGGAGTTAAAGATCATTGGAAGTATATAGGGAGGAGTCTAGGTGTTGATTCTAAATCATTATAGATAAGACTACCACCGGGATGCTACGTTTTTTATTTTTAATGATGAATATTAGAACAATTGAAATAAAGAAATGCTAAATGTTTTTCAAGAAACGCCTTTTCCAAGACGCTAAAAAGGTATAGGTATAGCTGCTTCGGGGTCACAAATTCTTTTGTAATTTGGTAGTATTCAAATACTTTGTTAATTCTACTGACACTAAAGCCGCTGTTTGTGTCGTGCTATTTTCATGTTTTAATTTATTACCTACAAGCTGATTTCCGCGGTTTCATTCAAGTTAAGAAGTAAAAAATCATACATAAATATATGCCTAATAGCAACTGACGTTAAAGCCCGCTACGGCGGCCCCAGACGCATGAAGCGTGCGCTAATATTTTTTTCAAAAATTAATGTCCCTAGCTCAAGTTACGCTTTAGATATTAAGCTATCATCTAGCCCAACTCCCGTAAAAATTGGTCCAGCCGTTGAGAACATTACCTCACCCAAACAGGCAGACAGATATACAGACAAAAATAATTATAATTCTATTTTTGTTATAGGTGGTTTAGTTTTATTAAAGTTGTTATTTTGACATTACGAACAGACACTTCAATTTTACTTATTTGTATAGATTATTGTATAAGTTTGTATTTATTTCGGTAAACGAAATCTTAATAACTTATGTATACAGACTGCCTACGGTCAACGCGTCCGAGCCGCCCACAATAACCGCCCGTGTGTTCCGAGGGTCTGCCTAAACGCGACGGGCGGAAGGGAGTGAAAAATGTGCAGCTTGTTATTTCGGCGGTGCGCTTGCCTGATTACGATAACACCGGCTTTAGCGACGTCTTTCTATTTCTCTTTATTTTATTTGGGACAGGTATTTTTGTCACAGAATGTCATGAATTATCTGTCTCCGTCTGCATTCTCTTCTGTACTCTTTCGCAAGATATAAGCCACTAATAAAAAGGGTTTTGACATAATCGCCGTGCTCTGTTGGACCATTGTTGTGATGTTGGATTATTATTTTGTTACGACCAGAATATTAAGAGGTACTTCTGTTACAAAATTATATTTGTTTGTCTGTGTTCGCGTTTCTCGAACGCCTATCTATTTATAGGCTGAAAATAAGGACAGAGTATTTCAATGTATAAACACTTTATTCAACTTTTACAAAAAAAACCACAAACACCACTCAAACTCCACGAAAAAGATGGCCCCCAACCCTCTCTTCGTTTTTTAACTATATAAATCACTTCCGGAACAAAAAGTAGCTTCACTCAGTGATGCCTCTTCATTGTTTGTGTTGCCAACAAATGCAACTTTTCCGGTTCAGAGCAGGCTTTTTTCTTTATGTTATGGAAGTAGCAAACGAGCATGCAGCCCACCTGATGGTAAGTGGGCCCTGCCGACCATGGGCATCTGTAATCAACCCCAGTTAAGATCACAGTCCTACCTGAGGTTAGCCACAGATGCGTTGCTACCCTTGAGGACTAAGTTAGAACGCCTCGGATAAGTATGTCTCCCTCACCACACCCTTCAGACCTGACAGAGGCTTGTGGAAAGAATCGACTGCCACGCGTAGATTGACATGGTTTTCAGCCATAATGGTACATTCCATCAGATGGGGTCAAATAACAGTTAAATACATCCCATTAAAAGCTGGTAGAACTGCTCGTCATGGCTTGTGCATTATAAGTAAGTGGACACTGTTTCTCGAGCGCTGCCTACAGTTTATGTTTTTCCTACTCGGTTTAATATTTACTAGATAAATGACTATATTACTCTTATGCTCAGAGTAAGTTTGTCGCAGAGTCAACGCATCTCAGCAAGTAGGTAAAATTAAATTATTTTTATTTTATTGCACAAGACATTAATTACCGATTCCGTACTAAATAATGGTTTCAAAATCAATCTAATAATCTCATGTAATACTCGAATTTGGAACTTTATTTTGGGTCGTCGTTTGATACTTTGTGTTGTAGGGACTAATAGACCTAATAAATTAATATGTTCAGTGTTGCTATTTTAAAATTTCCCCTTATAACATTTACAAAAACCCTGCTACTTCCACCGCAACCGAAATTGGTTTCAAAATTTGACGGTAAAAAAAAGTTGCATTGAAATTTTTGCACCCTAAAAACTTTTATCATCTAAAAAAAAACAAACATTTTACCCCTTAAATTTAAGACAAAAATAAACCGGAGTTGGTAACACTGTTAAAATTGATTGTCTGTGGTATCAAAATATTTCATTATTCCACCATTTCCCGGAAAAACTTTCTTATACGTTACCTGTGGCACCTTTTATCCGCACACAAGTATTCCGTTTCACGCTGCATTTGCCTTCTTGAGCGCAATTACATAGCCGGTCATAAACGATGCGTAATAAATAATAATTACGCGTATAATTGCGATAATAAAACGCAATTTCGTCATGTCACACGCAACTCATGATGGGTGATTCCTAGATCTAGTATTAGGTACTTGTTTACACGTGGGATAGTGTCTAAATGGTTGTGTAGGATTTTTGGAATTCTTTGTACAGCGCCATCGATATACTATGCACTATGAAGTGAATACATAATATATCAATGTATGGCGGTTCATTTGTACATTCTAGTATTCAAAAAGCCATCTTTTATTTGTACAGACTATATAGAATCCTTTATGAAACTAGACTCCGGCGGCTCCACCGTCACACCTATTTTTGCATAATACCAGCAGTGTTATACTCTGCTGTTTACTTTTAAGTAGGTTAAGGGACACATACCTCTTTATTCGAGGCGTTTCAATTTAGTCCTCTGGGGTAGTAGCACATCTGTCATCAGACAACACTTTAATATCTGATTTATACTTTCTAGATTGAGCGGTACTTAAAAAAGGAGTCCAAAAATATAGTCACTAATTATTCGCCTCTAAATCTGAGGTTTTTGCACACAACTTTATTGTACAATCAATATGGCGTAATGGGACCATACGACAAAGCCAAGTATAAGCTATTGTGCGTGATTCACGCACACTAGGTTAAAGATATTCGTATGTACTTTGGGTCTTAATATTTTTCGATACATTTATAAAACTTTGTCAATAACAATTTATTCTATACAGTTTTCTATACATTATTGGGCACGTTTATTATTGTACAAATTTTTATTGTAATATTACACATACAAACGATTATGTAGTTATGCATAACAAAGATATCATTTCCCTATACCGGCACATAAACAGGCGCTTTCAATGGACAATGCGCGCGCGCAGATTTACAGCGAGCGGCGACATCACAGCGATATGGCTAACGTTGATCAAGATTTGCTGGAAGTGGAAAAACACGTAACAATTACACTTTAAAATATTCTGCAAGTGTATGTCGTTTATGTGGTATCGGTCTTAAAATAGCAATCCCTTTCTTCATGTGGAAGTCGTAGGAGGCGATTGGGGGTCAAAATTCACAAGATGTGCACAAGGTGTGTGTCCTTTGAAATGTGAGTACTCACTACGGTACCCAAAACGCATCTCCGGCGCGGGAACTAATGGTAAATACTCTCAGTAAGGGATGCCTACACCTATAAGAAATGGACGTCAAAATACTGATGGATGGATTTATTTTGCGGTTTATATGATTTATTGTAAAAATTAAATAATTTATCACAAATGCATTAAAAACTGAATTATTTTATTTTTTACAAGTTATTTAAAAGATGATTATTGGTATTTATTTTTAAAATGAGAGAAATATATCCTTTTAAACCAGTTACATATAAATATACAAGAAATGCTCGTTCAATCTATAGGATAAAGAAACATAAATATACATAAAAGATGGCATAACACTTCTAGTATCATTCACATATTTATATCCGTGTCGTTCTAGTCATAGATATCATTTAGTATGACAAAGGCAGAGCGCGGCCGTGAGCACTAACTAAGCGGCGCGTGCAGATATGGCCGTTTTTAAAACTATACCTTGCACTAGGGATGTTCTGGATATAAAATTTCGAATCTGGATATGCATATATATATGTGTGTGTGAAAAAATATAGCGGTTTCGGATACTGTTATGGATGTGACATTACTTCGGATTATCCGAGTTTCGGTTATAGATAGATGATTTTTAGGAACAGTGAAAGGAAAATAAAGTACAACGAAGTATTGATTTGATTTATTTGTAATTAAGAAACGTGTACGATTACTGTATCGGTACTGCCGGATGATAATCAGTAATTTTGTGTTATATTTGAAATCCACTCGTGTCCTAAATTATTCGAAACATTATATCGAATAGTTTGTTGAATCGAAATTTCGATAAGTCGACTGTTTAGAAAAAAAAAAAATATTTCGAGTATCCGATAGTTTCGGTTACGGTTGCGGAACTCCATAACGTCCCTGCCTTGCATTATGCTATTCGAATGATATTTAGACCGAGTGCTTGGCTTGTGTTGCTTTTTATTTCATGTAATATATAGAAATTCTGCTTAATTTGACAGACAAAGTTATTGATATTATAGAGTTATTATATATAGAGTGGGGAGCAAAAATCAAAATTGTACTCAATTTACAGGAATTGAAAACAATTTAGATTTCTGATCTAAGAATATTTTCACCCCCAGACAGTTCTATTTCATTATATTATGTGTACAATTAATAATTTATTCTAAAGGCGTTGTGGTTCAAATATGTGGTATTATTCCGGACGTCATTTATTCTCACTTAATTGATACGTGACTGTATTACAAAATATTTTCCACTAGCTGTGCCCGTGGCTTCGCTCGCGTGGAAATCACTCACAAATCACAGAGTATTTTTCGCGTAAAATTGAAATTTTAGGATTAAAGTCTATATGTTGCTCCACACCCTCCTCTATTTTCGTATGAAAGTCCCATCAAAACCGTTTTAGCCGGAGATTAGCCTGGACAAACAGTATTTTTATAGATCTCTGCTGATTAGTGAACCGCACGCGACTAAAGCTCACATCAGACGAGATTTTTTACAACCGCGACATCTTCAACACTATTCGATACATTTCTGTAAATTATATAAAACCGTAATTTACTATGAACCTGAACCCTCCGGAAGAACTGCACTATCTTTTAGTAAAATCCGTACATCTGTTCAGTACATTTTGAGAAAATCGATCATATACAGACAGCATTTGGGGACTTTATTTTATAATAAGTACTAAGGACATAGATTGTAGAATCAAAGTAACATGTTGTCGCTGTAGTACCTGGATCAGAATTGTACTACGGTATCCTGCCTGTCGTAAGAGGCGACTAAAAGTTGGGCTTTCGGGGTTGCGGGCGGCAAGAGCTTGAACCGTCCATCCAGCGAACCCGAGAAGGAGGGCGGTTTATCATAGGTGCGTTGCCACTCCTTGGGAATAAGATGGTCGCTTCGTTTATAAGTCTGTTATCACCCAAATCCACTATCGTTACAAATAGGTGTGGTACTTGGTGAGACAATAGGTTGATGATGTGCTCCGTCCAGTACCCCTTTTTAACCGACTTCCGAAAAAAGAGGTTATCTATTCGTCGTGTATATTTTCTTCTAGTCCACTACTTGCGTAGGGTTCCCCTGATGTGATTACCACGCTTGACATGTGTTTATGTGATCGCAGTAGGCGTTAATGTTACAAAGGAAGATGCTATTGCCCATGTCTTGGTTTTTATCCCTTGGTCATCATATCTCATGTAAATATACGATACAGTTAAAAGAAATAGGCTGTTGTTTCTGCTTTAAATTTTCCATTACCCATTTCTCATTGCTTATCGTACAAAAATAAGCCGTGAATCCCCGTGGAGCGGTGGAATCGCAATCCCACTAATCCTCGCCGATCGACATCGGTACATAAATCACCTCCCGAGTTATCAGGGCTGGTTGCCAGTGCTCCTTGGAGAGAATCTTGGAACGTGTTACGCCATTTCTGGGCACTAGATTCCAGAAATAGAGGCCAGAATGTAATATAATAGTTAAACATCTGATACTTATACTCTGGACGCTTTGAATGATTGATAGATGGAATATTATTTATCGCACGATTATTTGTAACTCATGCAGTACGATGATTGCCTACTGTTCATCCTTTCATTATTTTTTACATAAAAATAATTAGTATTTCAAATTGTCAGTTTTAATATACCGTGAACAGGAGAGATCATTATCACATCGTTAGGTAGCTCATCCTTGTAGTTTAGTGATCAGAATAGGACTTCAGCATCCCCTGTTTGTCGTAAGAGGCAACTAAAAGGGGGCTACCGTCGTTGCGAATGGTTAGTTTGATTTCCAATCGACCGATTAGCGACCCCGGGGAAGACGGCGGTATATATGGTCGCATACTGTCGTAAAACCGGTGTGGTGAGCCCAGCGCTCACCTGTCTAGAGCTTGAAGAGGCAGAGATCAGAGAACTTCGGTTGCCACCCGGAGATCTCGGAGGTTTACAGCGATGAGGACGACCAACGTGGGTATTTTGATAGAAGAGAATCCCATAACCTTGTCCACAGCAATGGACACCTAAAAATAGGTAGTTGCTTCATATTGCTCGCACAAAATACTGATGATTTTCTCTAGAGAAATCACAAAATTACCTAATAATTTGAAATAGAAAATGTTTGTCAGCCCTGCCACATCAAAGTAACATTTAGTGAAAAAACAATCCCTAGAGTAATCCCACTCGGCACTAATGACGTATTAGACCTTCCGTGTTTTCTCCATTTTGTTTTATGGACTTTCGGCGATTAACGAGTCTTTTAATGGCGGTATTCTCGTTTTTATTGCTCCTTGGAAGTGGAAACGAGCCCTTTGACACTTAGATACTTCACATAAAATTAAATTAAATTTTAATCACTCTGGAAACCTGGATAGACTGGAAGGAAGACTAGTAGATAACATACATCATTTCTGGTCGTGATTTCAAAAAACCTTGTAATTTTTTAATGTAAAACCCTTTTGGTTTCACTTCGAAGGCACCACGGACACAGTGATGACGTTCCACCTCCTATATCATTTAAGAATTAAAAAAAATTAATAATAATAACACTTTCTACACTCATAGCCCCACACTAGGATTTTCTCCTGCGTCGTGGGTGCCATGGAAACACAAAGACGAATAAACAAACACACAGACCCAGAACCCAGACCAGACCAGACCAGACCCAGAACAGATATCTAAATTCATCATTCAGATATCTGTCTGGCCGGGGATCGAACCCGGAACCCTCTGCGTGTCAGACCGGTATGATGACCGCTGTGCCACGCGGGTCGTCAAAGCATTGACTACAAAGCTTGTCAACCAGTGTGACCAGTTAAATTGAAGATTTTGCGAACGGGTCTTTTAAATGTTGCTATTTGTAATATTTGCCAGGCAATACGTATTCCTGCTTTTCCTAAAAAAAAATGAGTCAGGGATTGACGCCAAAAAAAGTTCGCTAATCAGATCGACGATGAAAAAAGGTAAAGCTACGTATCTATCACAAAATAGCTGGAAAATACCCATTTATGTCAAACGCAACAAAGATTTTTAATCCTGCTATTTTTCTGCGGTGATTTTATTTAATTGTGCCATAATATGCTATTTTTCTTCTGCGAGACATTTAGCCAACGCAAATTTAGCAGAATTCTGCTAAATATAGCTAAACCTGGTCACACACTCTGGCAGGGTCTTGGAGGAACCAAAGGCAGGTTCCTGCCAGGCTCCCTGCCAGAGCAAATTCGTCGTGACAACAATCCGTCGGGTTCCAAATATCGAAAATAAATAAATTAAAACCGTGTATCAATACACATACCTATTAAAATGTATCAATTATGAATTATATACTAAATTCATATTATAAATCAGCCTAAAGTCATAGTTACACAGGAGATAGTTTGTAGTGACTTAGTTAAGCCATGTTACATTAAAGAGGTTTAATATATGCAACTTATCGTACAAGACAATAGCGTTATCTTATAAGAAGTTACTAGTGATAATTTTATTTACTTGTAAATTTATAAAGATGCGATCACACATTTTGTGAATTTATCTTTATACCTTTCACATTACCTTACTTCTAACATAGGGTTGCAACACAGGCTGCTTGATCGAATATAATGAAACCTTTTTATAAGACTTATCGTCTTCGTAGAAGCATTACCAAGTAGTTAAGTTTTTGTTGTCTTTATATAAACTGGTAGACCAG
>DWNY01000885.1:0-14209 GCA_018250635.1 Telegonus apastus | reverse complement strand
TTAAAATAACATATTTACTAAATTATATATATAAATAAAGAATTCTTTTATAATACTTCGATTAAATACTTCTATTTAAATTTACTTACATTTAATTTTCAGAATGTCTCCTATTTTCCATAAAATTGATCTAGAAAATTACTTGAAATCATTCTAACTTATCCAGTTTCTTTTCTATCGAATGTGGAACATTTATACTCTCTCATTTACTCATCCAAAGTGAGCAAAAAGATAATGCTTAGTGTAGATTTTCATCATAATCATAATTCTGAAATATTAGCTTTTTGAAAAACATAACTGAAACCGTAAGCTTCAATACAGTCTCCTTTGTGCATAGTATTTTTAGTTACTCAAAAGTAAGTTGTTTACCAAAAAAGCATAAACTTTCATAAATTGCACAAAATGCACAAAGCTAACTTTTAAGCTATACGTGTATGCACTACGCTGGAGTTAAGGAGTTGAACAGCTAGCAGCTTAAGGCATTAGTCTCACCAATAGCGAGCAAAAATAAATGATCGTATACGATTAAACTCAATAAAAATGACAAATAATAACACTTTCTTCACTGATATCTGTGATACCATAAAGACATAATTGTCTGCAGATTGTTCTCATTGTTCTAAGAAATTCTGTAATATCGCGGCACGTAATGCTATTGGATACCTCGTGTTTTCATCGTAAATCAAATGTTTAATTTAAAAAATCTGGACCTTGTACGAAGTCAAAAGTAGTGAGCATCTCTCAATGACACATTTTAACAAGTTTGGCGATCTCATGTATAAACTCTTTAGCTCATACTTTCGGTGACATTAACAACTTTAGTTAGGTACTTGTTAGAAGAATACTTATTTTTAGAACAACGTAATATTTTACTCGATTTTAAATTGTAAATATTTTTATTTTCTAATTATAGTGCTGACGGTGAAAGAAGTATATTTCCATACGACATAGCAGCACTGTTTGAGATATTCTTGCTGATTTTTATACGAGAAATTAGGTAAGGTAGACACCATAACAGTTAATCACTTTACTAACCTTAGACATGATACAAAGAGTCAATCGCGTAGTTAATAGTTTAGTTGCTTATCTAAGTAAATAACGAGTTACTCGGTCGTGGTGAAACCAGTGCCAAGAACAAATACTTCACATTACGTCACTCCGTCAGCGGTCGAGAGCTAAAGTTACCTTCGTGTTAACTGTTAATATTGCGAGCTCAGAGCTAACACGTTTAAATTAAACTGTTTGTTTAGTCTTGCGTACTTTAGTATTTTCACTGGTCCGAAGCGAAATTGGCATTTTGGCGCAGTTCGTCTTACACACATTTAAGTAAAATCTATTAGGTAATTGAAGACTAAACTGTTTTACTGTGCAATACCACAGTGAACAATTCAGTTTTAAAGTGCAATGTATCCCGAATCTACATATATGTTCTGATATATATCAAACTTAACATATATAAAACTAAAGATATGTATTGGCTAAAGAAATGTTAAATCACAAATGTAATTAATATTGCAACATTTTCCTTTCTTAATTTAAATAAGTACTAAAAGGAAAGTTAAATAGGAGGTACGTTTGCAAAAACGGCTTAAAATAACAAATTCTGCGTGAAACAGTTCGCGTTAATTATCACGTAATGAAGTGGATTAAGCGCGTGTTACCCCTTGCTGGGCAGCCGCTGGGCTCGTTACAAATTAGCAAATAATTACTCTAATGTAAGTACGATGACCTCCACGATTTATCGGTGAGACTCATTTAGGGTTAGAATTTAAGGTCGAAATTTTTTGTACACTTAATTTGAAATGAATGGACCAATCCGCATTATACTTTAGAATTAGAATGCTTTGTTATGTCGATGTTTTCTTTGCACTCTATCCTCATGCTCGGTTAACTTATTGTAATATATAATATATAGTTAACAGTTATTGTAATATATAGATACCACAGTCCTTGTAGATATTTTTATAAGCACGACAGACGTGTTAATTAATATCACAAAAAAATCAAGTCTAGAACTGTAACAACACATTTAGTGAATTCCTATTTTTCTGAATCGATCTCCCGTTTAGAATGACTGTTAATAAAATAAATCTGACTGTTTGAATGTAAAGCCAGAGTGATTTATTTATTTTATTTAATAAAGGTACCAGGTCCAGCGTATAAAGGTACGTATTGTAAAAGTATGACACTGATTGACCTCAGTAGCATGAGTTGTGGGCAAATAGCATGACACACAAACATAAAAAATTTCAACAAAATAAAGATTACCTTTAGTGACAATTTATGAACTTTTATTTGAAAACATATACCTGATTAATTATTAAAGCATGGAAATGTTGTTAAACTGATTCAGCTATTTCAAAAATAACGTACCTACACAGTCAGTCTGACATAAATAGTGCTTTTTTAAGTTATAGAGGTAGCAAACGAGCATGCAGCCTACCTGATGGTCACTGGTCACTGCCGCCCAAGGATATCTGTAATCAATGGGGACTAAGTTAGAACGCCTGGAATAAGTATATTTCCCTTAGCACACCCTTCAAACCAAAACACAGCAACGCTTTACGCTGCTTTTATAAGGAAGAAATAATATCTACACGAATAATTTAATAACTGGGTCCCAAGATATTAAATTCCACATTTTATAACATATAAAGTTTTTTACATTTACATAATTATGATATTTTATTATGTTATGCTAAACTGAAACCACAATTTGTGTTATACATTTAAATTATTTGCAAAATTGAAGTATGCCGTATCAACATAAGTTGTATTCATTCCTTCATTCGTTCATTCCATTCTCATTCGTTATTACATACAAATCAACAAATTTCGTCTCTAAAAAGTAAGTAATATTTCCGTATAAATATATGTTTATTATTTTAGGCCAATGATTTCTTTGGTTCCCAGATCGTTAGGAGCGACAATAAAATAAATTTTCTATCAATATATCTAATCTCGACGTTGCACCGGTCTTGGCTACAGGAGCTGCCTTTCAATCCAGTTTTTCTAGAGTTCAGGAATGCAGTCCATTGCACCTGCTGCGCGACTAGCACTTAAAACTGAGCCTATTGATTAACACTAAGTGTACAATGATAACATAATAATATTTCTAGCAACGGCATTTATGATGCCTTTAAATTCATTTTGAATATCGGTTGTAACGAGCGATCCGAAGATAATTAAGATAAGGTAATGTCTACAACATTACCGGGACCCTGCAATTATCAATTTAGTGGCCATTTATTCCATTGATGTATACCTATCTATCGTATAGCATTGATAAATTATAATACGTATATAATAATATGTATAGAACAAAAATAAAGACGATAATGAAAAAATATATTGAAAAGATTATTCATGAATATTCATTTTGGTAGCGTTAAGCCTTGAAAGCGAAACAAGGGAACAAATATACTCATAGGTTTATCACTAGACGTACCCGCGGTTTCACTCGCAATCGTAAAAATGTAACATAATATACCTACATATAATTAAAACTTTATACAAAGAACAGTTTCCACGAAATAATTCAAGGAGATTGAAATATATTCCACAGGTACCGTGCATTTTCCTGGAATAAAAAGTACCTATGTATATGTTATTCCAAACTATAATACATCTCTGTACCACGTTTCATCCAGATCCGTTTAACCGTTCCGAAGTTATAAAGTAACAAACATCCATCCATCCGTACATCCTCACAAACTTTTAGCTTTATAATACTAGTAAGATATCAGAAAGGTAGTTAGTATAGTAAGGATATTCACCTCTTCGGCGTACTTGAAAAGATTATGCAGATGCTACATTACAAGCGAACGTCTCAAGTGATTCGGTAACGCTGAGCGGAATATAATGTGCTCGCAACACCGATTTTTTTCATGTTATGAAAGTAGAAATAGGCAATCTACTTCATTTAAGTGGTTATTGCAAACCTCGCCAAATATAAATATGTCTAAAATCCTATTTAAGATAGGTATAGATATTTTTATTACACAGCAAGATATGATGGTATGAACGGGTAAAGAGAGAAATACTCTAGGCAATGGCGCTACGACGTCAAACATTAATGTATTGCATTTATTTAAGTAAGAAACAAGCATGAGGCCCACCTGATGGTAAGCGGCCACTGCCGCCTATGGCCATCTGCAACAATCCCAGGTAATATCAGTCTTACCTAAGATTGTCCACAAATGCGTTGCTACATCTGAGGATTTAAGAAGAACGCTTTGAATATCTCCCTTCAGATAAGAATACAGGAAATAATGAAACACATCAAAAAATCAAATCTTAACATTACTATTATTAAGCAAAAATGTTGCGAGGGAACTGCTGGATTCGAACCATGAAGGGTTCTATCACCTTTACCTTTATCATACTTCTACTATGAGTACTTCAGAATTGTTTTGACTCTCCTTAACAATATTGCATCATTCTATGAAATACCATAGTAGGGCCATAGAATAATTTAAATACGAATGTAGTTGAGTTACCCTTTGTGTCAAATCAGCTATGCTGTGAATGAATACGAATGAATGAATGATTGATTGATTAAGCCAATCAATCGAATAGCATTGAACGTCGATATAGCGGCATTACCGATACTCCAAGGCTGGCTTGTAATAAAATTCAGTATTATTCAGCAATAATGGCCACTTTAGATACAGTGTCAGGATTTTGTTACCAGATACCATTAATCGAATGAAATATGTTAAGTTTCACTTGAATTCAATTTTATAGGATTATAAACCAACCGTTTCGTCGCCACGGTATAAATTACGCTTATATAATTGACTACTGTCCAGGAATTTACTGTAATAGTATGCAATCATTACACAGAATTTATTTTTATAATTAGAGTCACACTGATCATGGTGGTATGTGACTTTTACTTTTTTCACAATAATCCTTACTATATTCTACCTCGGCATAATCTTTCATTTTTAATTTATTTCTTATGAAGAAACGTTTTGTTACGGTTTCACCAATAGATATTAGTGCAAATATAACCAATAGATTATTAGACCACCTATTTAACAGTTCATTAATTCATCATAATCTATTTAGCAAATATAGATAGAAAAGAGCTCCGACGCGATTCAGACAAATCAAGTGATAATCATTCTCAGGGGAAAAATGTCTGCAAGTTTGTACAATCGTATTACGTTGGCGTGTTTGCCTGCAAAGGCAAAGTTTAACCCCTCAGTCCAATAAAATGGTATTCTATAAACTTAGTCCACACGGCGCCCGTCGCGATCATGTTTTGTGATTTGTCTCGAGCACGTATTATTTCTTTTTAAACTCTTTCCTTGAACACGTCAAATTTTATGATGTATTCATATACTATAGTATAAAGTAGGTATATTTAAAGTATGGTTGCAACTCTTTTATTCAACTGTTGGTTTATTCGCTACAAGTGGGGGAAATCTGGTAATTACTGTAACTTGCTGTTATATTATTTTAAATGATATTCAAATCAAAATGTTACATTATTCGCAATCTCAGGGCTGGAACTCACCATAATTACCCACACTCATTTCGCTTTTTATAATGTGTGATCATTTCTAGACTTCGTGGACAAATTTTATAATTTAGATATTGTATTACATAACAGCACAAAAAACTTAATACATATTGTGTTTTCAAAAAAATACATAGGCCTAACAATTTTACGCATCCCAATTTTATCTATTCCAATCATATCAACATCACAAATTTATGGTAACAGTAAAGCGGTGTCGTTTTGCTTTAAAAATAACCGAACATATTGGCTACAAACAATGAACTTTTTGCTACACTTTCCAGTTAGTTTCCCCGCAAACTTGTTAACACGGCTAACGTCAATATCGTAAAACAAAACTTGGCGAATATTGCCAAACTCCCCCTGAATACAGATCGCGTCACGCGAATCTTCCTCAGTTTGCAAACCGCTTCTCGATGCCTTTGAAATGCATATTTGTTTTTTTATGTAGTGATAGTGGCATATATCGCCGTTAGAGATGTACATCTATAATGAACATAAGTTTATATTTGAGGCCTACATGCAATTAATGACAGCGCGTTAAGAATTAAGTTGGAAATCAAAACACAGCAGTTCATCACTACTATTATAAACTAGAAATTCATGTAGCGATTTCACCACCATAAAATGTACAAAACTTACTCGATAGTAAATAATAACTTTTTATTAATTACTCGTGTTCACTTACTTGAAATTACTTTCAGGGCAAATAGTAAGTAGCCAAAATCAAATCATTTTTATAAATAACTCATTTTAGGTACTCGTCACTAGGAGCGATCCCAACTTCAAAATAAGAGTATTTCGCTTCAAAAAGTATCAAGCAACGCCATCTCAGATAGGCGACTGACTTATATTTAGGAACAAGGTCGGCCTATTTGTTTTTCCGGAGGGTTTAGGGTTAACTTATGTGATAACTTAAGGGACAAATTCGAGTTATGATACGATTACCCTATAAAATGTTTTGGTTACTTTATTTACTAAGCTTTGTTCATACTATGGAAGTGACAAATAAGAATATATAAAATAAGTTTATTTGTTGCTAAGTGGCCACTGCGGCATGGAATCCTGAGGCTGACCGTAGATGCTTTGTTACCACTGAAGACTAATTTGGAATGTCTGAGATAACTGTATTTTTTGTATGGTATGGAAGTAGAAAACGAGCGTGTAGCCCACCTGATGGCAAGTGGCCACTGCCGCTCAAGGAAATCTGTAATCAACCCCAGATAAGATCACAGTTTTATCTGAGGTCGGCCACAGACTCGTTGCTACCCCTATGGACTAAGTTGCAACGCCTCGAATAAGCAGGTCTCCCTTGCATCACCCAGAACCAGCAGCGTTTAACACTGCTGTTATAAGGCAGTAATAGGTTTGGTGGCGGTGCGGCCGAATTATAACAAATATTTCTTCCGTCTTCAAATGAAACTTGGCAACATTACACGGTTATCTAAAGAGATAGAACTTGTATGGTGGCGATGTTAGTGTGATCTAACCTCAAAGAGTGTAGACTGAACCTCCGAATTAGGTATAAATTGAAATCAACAAACTATTGTCTCATTCCTAATTTTAATTAAGTAGATAATGTTGCTAAATAATTATACTTTAAGATAGTAAGTACGTAGATACCTACTAGATAGGTACGTATCCAATTAAAATAATATCGAGCAACGAGTTTGTGGCTTTAGAAATTAATTTAACTCTTTAATTAATTAATTCTCCGCAGCAAGTTCCGAATCGCGAACTAAAATAGAACGATTTCAAAATGTAAATTATTGATAATAATTCACACAAATTATTTTAATTCATTATTAATTAGACGAAACGCGCTTATCAACTTATATAAATACGGTGAGGTAATAAAATTATTGGATCTATTATAAATAAATTACCACTTCAGAGAACTGGGTTTATTAGTTGTTGCACAATAAATTTAATAATTATGCCTAAACGCAAACATTTAGGGTATTCTATTTGCCTGCAAGCCCGCAATTTTGCTATGCGGAAATGTAATTTAGTGAACCACGTCCCTGTAGTGGAAAAAGTCCCTAAGCGAAAAATCGTTAAAACGCGTTACAAAGGCGTTGTATTTTTACAAATTTATATATATAAATAAAATAATATTTTTGTGTTTGTGAGCTCGGAAAATTTATGGTGACATTTTGCTCCCTTAATTCAATGGAATTAGGTCTATTTAATATTAAACATAGTTGTGCTCTGAGAAATTTTATTTCAGTATCATTCTACTTCCGAAAGCATAAAACAAAAAATAGTTTCAAACGTATAAGAAAGCGAAGCTAAACTTGTTAATTAAAAAAAAAACTCATGGGCAGTTTACTTAATTATAAAAGAAATTAAATTTTTCCTGGCTTCAGAACCCAGCAAGGTACCACCGCCACACCTAGTTCTAACATAAAGCAATTCTTGCGTATTGTTGGACGGTGCAATTACGAGCTAAATTAAACAGGGTGATTTTTTGAAATATGGAAGTAGCCAATGATCATGCAGACCACCTGATGGTAAGTGCTCACAGTCGCCTATAAACATATGTTATACAAAAAAAACTTGAAAAATTCAACCTGTACATGAAGCAGCCATCTCAGTTATCAGAAGACTGCATGCTTGTTTGCTACTTCAATCTTATAAAAAATATATACATTAGGGAATTCACGCGCCCGTTTTCCACATTACACAAATATGTGTAAATTAACATACAAACAAAAAAGCATCACAATAAACTCCTCCATATTTTTATTATCTCTCTACAGTTTACAGAGCAATTTCCAGCCACAGCAGATAACAAGCGGTTACCCATTGTCTGTCCCATTCCAAAGCGGCGAATCTCTGACAGTATTGTGGAATGTCTTATAACCTTACTTAGCTTAAACAAGACTCTCCCGCGGATTCGCCTGCCTTTACCAAAGTACGGATTTCCGATGCTTACGCAGGGACCCTAGATATTTATAAGATAAAATGTTGTGTATCACCCTCTAAAGTGTCTTTAATAATTGAGTAAGAAATTCGTTCAAACTATTTTTATCTATCCAATATCAATTTTTACAGACAGAAGAATATTTGGCCAGGCGCTGCTTAGATCGGATATAATGTTAGTAGTAAAGGAAACATGACGAGTTCCAACTTAGTCCTGAGAGTTAGCTAAGTATATTTCACCAACCTCAAATCTATCGTTGATTACCGATGTCCATGGGTGGCATAGGCACTTACCATCAGTTGGACTATATACTGAAAATAGGCATAACAATAAATTATTTCGAAATAACTAACAGACGGAATAACATGGATTACTCATATATGGTACGAAAACTTGCAGAGTTCACATGCTTAGCGCCATCTTAGTGATATATGTACATATGTTATAGTAGTTGTAACAATAACTAACTTAACTTTCACAGTTTGAACTTTTTATTTATGTTACAGCTCATAACAATGCATATGGATATTCTAACTAGTATTGTCTCCTAGGATTGTCTACTATAAGATATAGTATCGTACTATACCTTACTCAGTTGTATAGTAATACTGCAGAAGAATCAATTGCCGGTACTACTTTATTTAAAATAAATCGTTATATGTGTATGTAGGTACATAATATATAATGATATGAAAGATACCGTTTGCTGTAACAATACATAAAATACCGTACCGTGTGTGATCTCTTGAATGACGTCATTCATCTCTTCTCATGGATGTCGTAGGAGGCGACTGAGAAACAAAATCTTGAAGATGGGTAGCAGCGTCTTCCTGTGTAATAATAGAACAACATATTGGCTAGTAATACATACGTGTAAAGCATTCTGTTTTCGCAATATTTTTTGTAAGAAAACTGTAAAATAAGAAAGTAACCCTCATTCTAACAAAATTGTATCTCAACAAAATTCTAGTGCGACAGTGTTGACTGGTAGATAATGGAGTTACCGTCTTGTCTCGCTATATTTAGTAAAGTAATCCGATGTCAAAATTTGATATTCATATCATTAACTCGCTCAAATGTTATTCAGGTCATTAAATACATAAAACGTGTATTCCACATACAATAAGCGCATTACAAGTTGTAAAGCCAATTATGAGTATTCAAATTTATTCAACAATTAGCCCAGTAACTGCAGTGCAACTGATATGCACTATTAGAAAATAAACACAATTAGACTTTAAATTCAATTCAATTTTCAGTTGAACTACAGAATGCAGGTGCAGTTAATTGCGTTGGAGTTGCAGACGTCAGATTTCCACCTTGGAATTAGGTTGAGGCTAATCCCCTTATTTATGTATACAGCCGGAGAACAGTTATAATGTATGAGGAAATAGGACGATAATAAAATATAAATGCAATAACTATAGAAATAGTAACTGGTCTGCACCTTTCTCCTCGCGAGAAGAACTAGGCTAAAACATATTTCTTTGCAGATGTTTAGAAGTTTTTCCTCTCAATAATTATATTTATGCATTATCAAATTCATTAAATAAAAAGGAGCGTAACTCTAAAGAAATATTTCAAAAAAACTATTTAAACCGAATTTTAAAGTAAAGCATTAAAATTCGATTATTAAATTTTAAAAGAAAATCCGACGTATGTGTGTACATTTTCTCGTTATGAAAGGAGAGTACCTTTCAAACATTGCCGTTACGGAACCCTATAGACCCGCGAATGTTTATTGACACGGACATCGCGTACAATAGTGTGGTATAATTATCATTCCAGAGGCGTCTGTTTGAGCAGTATGATAACAGATGGCAACGCATTTAGGTAATTCACGTTTAGCTTGTCAAGGTCTCGTACACATGGATTCAACCCTGGAGCGTGACCTAAATACCAATACAGGTGGTTTAGATGTTCTCGGATAATACTATAAAGAATTCAGTCTTACTATAAATACAAGTAGGTAGCAGACTACATACAAATCTCATACAATGATGGATTCAACACCATTGTAGTTTCAGATGCTAAAAATAATTCATTCTCATTCATTCTCGGTGCAATCAGCGGCTGCCGCGAATTCTCGATTGCGACTGCGCCACCTGCCGTCGGCGATCGTCGACAAAAGACGACCGCCAGCGGCAGGCAGCGACAGCCAAAGACCGTTGCAAACAGTTTCAGACTGCCACGACCTTTCGTTGGCGACAATCGCCGACTGTCACCACACGTCGCTGGCAGCCGCCGCCTTTCACATATGTATTTGCTTTATAACAGTATATTTCTGCATTGGTTTGCATGGTGTTTTATAGTAGTCATCCGTTTGGTTTAACAGACGCATGGGTGGCAGAGATACCCTACCTAACATGATGCCAACGGATTTTCCGTTTCCTTTCTTCTATTCTTGTTTTGTTTTGAATTATGAACATCACATATAATATAAAAATAACAACAGATCCTTATCAAAATTAATGTAATATTAAACTTAACACAACTAGTTGAGTTTATCAAGAGTAACATAAATGAAACCTTGTAAAACGACAAAAGAATATTGGTACGATAAAGGTACCTACGGTAAATTAAAATACTTAGCCGAATCTGTTATACTTACATTAGGTACTTTAAAAAATTGGTAAAAACTTCTTCTGTATTTCGCGAGTATCTATTGCGAGCACTTTTAGGGGACTATGCACAGTAACCGTCATATGAACACACATTTGAAATGTCACAGTTGCACGTAGAATAATAAAAAATGACCGTTAATCTTATTCACTGTTCACCCCAAGTAAGCTGATAGCCGATAGGTTGCCCACAGATGAGTTGCTTCCCCTGAGAGAATAATTGAAATGCCCCACCCTTCCCACAAAAACACTACAGCGCTTAACACTATGTTATAAGGCAAATGAAGCTATGGCGGTAGTCTTCCGGAATCGAACCATAAAGAGTTTTATACTACCTTCGAACTTCCTAAGATCATATTTTAAGCGCACAAGTAAATCAGTGTTGTACGAAAATTAAAAATCTATATTGAAAAATTCCTCTCATCGCGTTTTTGTAGTTTTTCAACCCACATAATTAATGTTAAATAGTAATACAACCTGGTCATGGCGTCTTGTTTAATGCATAACCTAAAGTCCATGCAAGTCACAGGCGGAAGATTGTATGTAGTAATTTGTCATACAAGGAAATCTGTAAATTCACAACGGCACGCGAACAGACTGCACGCTGATAAGCTCAAACTGAATTGAGCGCTGATTGATTGTACGCTTATCCGCTAAAATACACGCTAATTGACTGGGACAAGCGTGCCACATGTACAATTTCATAGATATATTCGAGATTATTGGTTTGGTACTTAGTTTATGCTTTATAATAGCAGTTTTTCTTTTTTATAATACGGAGTGGTAAGTGGCCACTGCCCCCATGGACATTTGATATGAACCCCAGATGAAACCAAGCGTCTTACCTGAGGTTGACCTTTAATGCGTTGCTCTTCTGAGAACTAATATGCCTCGTATAAGTATGTCTTCTTTACCGCAAACTTCAAACTACAACACAGCAACGCTGAGCACTGCTGTTATAAGTCAGATAAAGGTGTAGGGGTGGTGCCGCTGAAGTCGGACCACAAAGAATTCTACCACATTTGAATATGGAAGAGACACATATGTGTGGCGTTCAAAATAGAAACTCAGTAATCAAAATTCGTTGTTATTATTGTGTGTCTGAGTTTGAACAGGTCTTTAGAATATGGATTATGTGGATGGCAATCATTTTACCATTAGGTGGACTGAACGCTCGTGCTACTACAATTTCACAGAAATTTTGGTACATCTGTCGACATTGTATAAGATCTATTAGGCAGTTGTAATATAAGAATGTATGCATAAGGTATGTATAAGATTGGTACATTGGAACGCGAGTCAGTGAACTAAAAGTTAATACAAGTGGCACTATGTTTACGCATGATTACACTGCATATCAATCCTCTAGATACCTCAATATGATATTCTATTAGATTGAATGCTATTGTTGTATAGGTTTATAGTATTTCTAATATTAATACTTTGCTATGATACTACGATTATATACAAATAAATAAAATTGAAATATGTGTTTGTAACTTCAAAATCTTTAAAACGGCTGAACCGATTTTGACCGGAATTTCACTTGTAGATAGCTGATGATATAAGGTGCATTTAGCTAATTATTAAAAATTCCATTTTACTCCACACATTCACGCCTATCGTCGCCGCCGTTAATGTCAGTTGCTATTGCTATCAGGTACGTTAGAGTCAGGTATCATTGATATCATTGATATGTATGTATATCATGTTATTTTTTTAAACGCGAGTGAAACCGCGGAACACAGTTAGTAATATATAAATATGCATAGTTTTTCCTCATTATAAATAGTTAATATCTATTTCAAAGATCATGAAACTCATCGCAGTTCATTGACGTAATAAAACACCAAAATTATGCTTATCAAAACGTACGTAACGTAGAATCGTACTGTATTATTCTAATAGGAATTTCTTTAACAAAAGAAGAGATGGTAGCGGGAAATCTTCTTTCTGGTTATAACAACAGTGGCAGATACACCTATGTTCGATTTTGAATATTTTGGTAAGGACAAGTTGTACCGTACAACCACTACCTTATTTGGGGTTGATGACAAATTATCGGTAGTGACCACCATTTGTATTAGCCACGGCAGTGGCTTATTACATTAGGTTGGATACCGACGCGTTTTTACTTCTGAGAGTTAAATTGCAACGTCTTGACAAGTACCTCTATATCTGTTACCACGTTTACCAACATCAATAGCAAGCGCTTAACACTGCCGTTATGGCGGTGGTGCCTCCGGATTTGAATTGCAAAGGGTTCTTTTTATAGTTTGGAAGGAGCAAACGAACATACAGTCCACCTGATGATAAGTGGCCACTGCCGCCCATGGACGTCTGTATTCAACCCGGGATATGATCATTGTCCTACCTGAGGTCGGCCACAGATGCGTTGCTACCCCTCAGGACAAAGTTTCAACGCCTCGAATAAGTGTGTCTCCCTTACCATATCCTTCAAACCAGAACACAGCAGCGTTTAACACTGCTGTTATAAGGCAGAAATAGATGAGTCAGCGGTGCCGCTGGAGTCGAACCACAAAGGGTTCTTTCCACCACCATACAATAAAAAGGGATTATATAAGGTATATGCTCCATTTATTATTTCTATATTTCATATAAAGACGTACCCTGATGCTCATGTACTACGTATTAAATACAATTTAACATTATGTAATGGTATCTCAGTTATACGAGCTTTACTCAGAGAGTGATAAATAAACCTATTCAGATCGAATTTATCATCAACATAAATTCTGAATATTTAACAGTTTCGCTATTGCTATACGAATTATTTCTTACTATACTATATTTGATGAAAATGTTAATTAATATACATATTATTCAAGCAGTGTTGTAAATTTATTGGATCCAATCCTCGAATTTAATTTAACGGGTGTCGAAATAAAGGAAGTAATCCTTGGAACAATAGGTGATTATTTTGCTTAAATATCCCGAGACCTATTAATTTATTGGCCAAAGGAACTTTAAAGCGGTAGAGTGCCTACGTATCTAATGGAGTAATACTAACACCAAAAAAAACGTACCTACTTAATAATGTAACATGTTGTAAACACTTACGTGCTGTTGTCTGTATATTCTGTAAGGTATTCACTTGTCTGTTGTGGTCTACAT